>CM053788.1:65219364-65496864 GCA_028749045.1 Cupressus sempervirens
CCCTGTTCTATTTATGAGAGGTTTGATTTAGCTTTCAAATCTATGTTTTTTTTCAATGGTTTGGGTTCTTCAGAACATTTTTTATTTTGGTTTTGGGAGGCCACTGATTTTCAAGTCACTTTGAGCCCAAATGGACATCGTCGTTGAGCTAAGAGTGTCCAAAAAACCATATTTCCATATAAGGCACATCCAATTTGGACACAATGTAATTAAGGCAAAAAAATATATCCCTAAGGCCTTGGCACACAAATCAAGGCAATTTGAGCATTTTGACATAAAATTTGAGATTTTTCTAGTATGGAAATCAAGATTTTTAGCATGGAATTCAACGTTATATGTGCATGTTAGTGAAGAAATTGAGGTACATTTGCACAAAAATTGAGATTTTTGGCATGGAAATCGAGGTGATCAATGCATATTGGCACAGAAACTGAGGCCCATTTGCATGAAAATCAAGATTTTTAGCATAGAAATTGAGGTGATATGTGCATAATAACACACCATTTAAGCTGTATTTGCATAGAAACTGAGCTGAGTTGGTATAGAAATCGAGACACTTTGCATGGAAACCAATGCCCTTTCACACTAAAATTGAGGCATGTTGGCACGAAAACTGAGGTGTTTCACCTCTGCTTTCTATTTTGACTTTGTTTGGACCTACCTTCAAATTTTTCCTCATATCTTGGGCATACTGACTCTATTTTTTGCAAATGAGATATCGTTGGAACGTTAATTTTGAGTCAGATGTATTAGTGCAGGTTTTACTGGCAAAACTTTCCAGAATGATACTTATTTTTTCTATCAAATCAAGGGGTTCTATTTTGCACTCTGGGAGACATGCCTTGAGCATATGATCTTCAATTTTGGAATTTTATTATTGGAAAGGTCTTTATGTCCTCTTTCCATTGATGCTAGTTGTTTTTCTAGATTATGCTACAGGCACATTCTATCAGTTTTTTGCTTTTTTTGTATTCAAAAGGATATCTTAGTTGTTTTAGGTCTGGGGATGGATTTTACTACTTTAGATGATTTGTCATAGTTTGTGAAATCTATTGTACTAGCCCTATGTCTCTTTTGGTCTATTTAGACATCATTTGTATGCAATATTGCAAGCACACTAAGATAAAGTGTCATATTCCATCTGTATTTTTGTTTTAGATATTTTGTCTTTTGATTCGAGTACTGTTATTTGAGGACACTCATATAGATTATTGTATTCTTGGGATTCATCGTATCTTATGCCTTATTATACATGCACTACTCTAATTAAAGTTCCATGGGGGTTGATGTTTTGCCTTTGTTTGCCATCTTCCTTTTTCCAGTGAATGTCCCTTCTAAGACATTAGCCTCGTGACATGTCTAAGATTGATCGCCTCAATACACATATATGTATTCTTTTGTGTATCTTGATCATGATTCCTTGACTTGTAGTTCTTTTGGCCTACTTTTTCAATTGCCTATCACCTCACCCTTGTCTACATTAGGGGGGTTCTTTTGTTGTTTTTGATAAGAAAAATAGGTTTTATAGGGATCTTGAAACCCAAAAGTTAATACATATCAAAAGGTTGATAATAAACAACAAAAGCCCAGCCACAGTACTACGGCCAACCAAAAGGCTAGAACAACAGATAGGCAAAAAGTGAAAAACCAAAAACTACAAAAACCAAATAGTCCAAAAGATAAGAAATGAAAACCTTTGTTACTCCTCCGCCTTTCTTTCTAACTCATGCATCATTTTCACCACTTCATAGGCTTTCTAGATCTCCTCAGCCATATGCTCCCACTTCTTTTGACCCGTCTGATCCAAGTTGCCAAAGGTAATGTCCATAGTCATATCCTCATCCATCCTATATTTGACTCTATTCTTTTCCTCATTATCTTCTAGGAAACCCCTGGCTTTCAGCTTTTCGACAAGAGAAGAGATATTTTCATTAAGAGAAGTCAAAATTAAATTCATCTAGTTTGCCAAATTATGATTGTAATTTTCTAGATTTTGAATTCTTTTTTCCACCAATCTAAGGCCATCCCCCTGATCTATCAAATTTCCATGTTCTAACTTCTTCCCTTGGTTTTCCAGCTGACCCACTCTTTCTTTAACCTCCTCTAGGTCATGGTAGAATCATTTATTTGACTTGAAATTGTCAATCATACTATTTCTAGCATTATTTATCAAATTCATGCCAATTTCCCTTGAATTATTAATAATAGCCACCAGGGTCAGATCAATGAGTTCCTCCATCTGAAACCTTCCCTCTTTACCTTCAAGGATTTGGGGGTTCATGGCTTCTCTCACAATTCCCATTTTAGGGGTTCTAACATTGAAATTTTTCCAGGCAATGCACCTATCCTTTATAACCACCTCTCCACTTGCATCCTCTATCTTCTCCTTGTCATGTTCTTAAGGAGGAGGAATTGGGGAAAGAGGAATGGTTGTGATCTTCGGCCGAGGATCCATTTTCCCCTCTAAGGGCATGTCCTCCTCCTTATATCTCCTCTATTTTTAAGCTACTGAATACTCCCTCTTAACATCCTCCTGCTCCTTATTCTCTTTGTTTGTATCCATATCATCCCCTTCCTCATTATACTTCTCATATCCTTGACCAACAATTTTAAACCCAATCCCCTTGGGACTTTTCTTGCATGGGGCTTTAGTTGATGAAGGCGATTTCTTCTCAAAAGTCTTAGCCTTATTTCCAAACAAAGGGATAGTATCTTCATCCTCCAAACTTATACTCTGAACATCATCTGTGTCAGACAAGAAGTTTGAACTCCCCATCTCCTCGGATGTACAATTGCCTGGGTGGGGATTTTTCTTCTAGATTGAGCCTTGAAATGCTTGTAAATCAAAAGTAGTAAACCCTCAAGTAGGGCCATATTCAAAGTAGGCTTTTTCTTGTGCATAGAAATATTCTTATGCATGGAAGTATATAAATAAAAAGTAAAAGAGACCTTTATCCCATAACGAAAATGATTGAGCAGAACAAAATGAAGTGTCCTAACCCTATCAAATCTTGTGTCTAAAGATATATACTCAATAATAGCCCTCAAAACATACCTCCATAATTTATTTATCAAATCCATCTCGTTGTATGTTTCACTCTTGACTAGTTCCTTCTTTTCTTTTGTATTTTTTGTAAAATCTTTCATAGCATTCACAAACACCTTCTTATCTCTATAAAACTTCAGTCCTTCATCCAGAATTTTAGTTATATGAGCAATGATGTCCACAGTCATCTGATATGAGACCCCATTGACTTTGACCCTTCCATCTTTCCATGAATTTACCATAAGATCAATAATCAAAGGGTCATATCCATGAAGCTTAGCTATATATTTGGCAGTTCCTCCCTTTTCTAACTTTTCCCACACTTTAGTTCTTTGCTTCCCATTTTCCACCTTGCCTACTAGTTCTTTCCTGCTTCTTTCCCCCACCATCTCTATAATCTTAGCACTAACTATTCTCATAAACTCTATCCTCTAAAACCCTTTCTCACCCCTCTGAATACTCTAATGGAAACTACTTTAGTTTTTGCTGCTTTGTCTTTCAATACCACTAAAATCGTATATACAAAAATTGACCCATAAAAAATGTTGATTTGACACTAATAACATCATCCACCTGTTCCATTTATATTTACCATTATTGCACGTACTTACACCCATATTCTCATTTATATCCACAATTATCTTTGGATTTCCTCCATACCTCCCTGGATTTTTTCCAATTCAATTAGGCTTTTCACACCTATTAGAACAATCCCACCGATATTCCAAATCATCACCATGTCTTGCTTTACTGCATCGTTGGCAAACCAATCAGCCACCAAGTTTGCCTCTCGATATTTGTGACTGACATGGATGCTATCAAATTTATCAAGTGTTAAATAGATTTCTTCAATGATGTTAGCTATTGTCCATGATGGTTGGATAGCCCCTTTAATACATCTAATGATGTTATTTGAGTCCCCCTCCAACCATAGTTTTTAAACTCCCTTATCTAAAGCTAATTTCACAGTGTGGAGAGATGCATTGGCTTCGGTATAATGGTTTGTCTGATGTCCCAATTGGTAAGATATAGCAAAAATCCCTTCACTATAGCAGTTTCTTGTAATACCTCCACATCCCGAGGGGCCAAGATTTCCTTTTGCTGCACCATCAAAGTTTTCTTTATGCCATCCCTTAGGTGGAAGCTTCCATTTCACCTCCTATCTTTTAGATCTCCTACCCTTTTCCTTCTCCTTTTTCTTACCCCAATCTTCAATGTCTCCCCCTTTTCTAATTTTGTAATTTCCCTTCATATGCCTATTGATTTTATCCACCAAAACATAAGCAAGTTCCTCCCTATCTCTGAATATTCTATTATTTCTTTCCTTCCAAACTACCCAACAGAAGTGAGGCAGAGATCGAGTGCTTAGATCCTAGAATTTTGTGCCTTTATACATGTTATTCCATTGACAAAAGAAATCCAACACATTACCTGGCTTGCACCAACTAACACCAAAGTTCTTAGTAATAAGGTCCCAAACTTCCTTGGAATAAGGACAATGGATAAACATATGCTTAACTAACTCCTCTTGTTGCTTACACAAAATGCATCTATTTGGGATATAGTGGCCTCTCTTCTTCAAGTTTTTCAATGTAATAATTTTATCTTGTAAAGCCAACCAAAACATATTAGTCTTTAGAGTAAGGCCAGGCACCCAGGCCCTGGCCCAAGGAGGTCTCTCCTTCAAGCTCCAAAGAGAATTATATCCCGAAGCAACCAAGTAACAACCATTAGGATTATCTTCCCATATTATTTCATCCCTCTTATTATTTAGAATCATTGAGTTTAGCATCAACATCATCGACTTGAGATCATTCAAGATAAAAGATAGGTCTCTCCATCCCTGGTTAGTTCTGCAGTCTCTAACTTTTAATCCAAATTGCCTAATACAAACATTTTCCCAATTCCCATAAATATAATTATTAATTAGAGGACCTTGAATCAACCAATTATCATGCCAAAAGAGAGTGTCATCACCATTACCCACTTTCCACTTAGTCTTAGCTTTGGCTAGATCTCTTGCCTTAAAGATACCATTCCAATATTATTGAGCAAAAATTTTAGAGAAGGCCTCTTAATATATTTATCTACTAAAATATCTCCCCATTCCCCCGTGCTATTGAAAATGTGCCATATCTATTTGGCTAGGAGAGCCTTATTAATAAATTTTAATTTCCTTATGCCAAGGCCACCATAGCTCTTAGGGAGGCAAATATTATCCCAAGCCACTAGAGGATATCTTTTATGTTCCTCAAGTCTAGACCACAAAAAATCTCTCTAGATCTTTTCCATTTTGTTAGTAAATTTGGTTGGTATCCCATAGAGGCTTAGGGCATACATCGAGAGATTCTGAAGAGTGGACTTAACCAAAAGACATTTACCTACCTAATTTAGTGTGGCTCCTTTGCACCCAACCAACTTCTTGCTAAACCTGTCAAGAATCCCAATCCAGAAAGAATCAGGGGGCTTAGTTCCCATTGCAAGACCAAGATAGCTTGAGGGTAGCTTACCAATCCCACACCCAAGAATCCTAGCTATCTTCATTTGTCTATAAATAGGAGTATTGATAAAGAAAATTGAATTCTTCTCCCAGTTAATTAGCTGGCACGATCCTCAGATATACACATCTAGAAGATCCTTCATCACTTTAGCCTCCTTAATAGAAGATTCCCTTCCCATAATAGTGCCATCCACAAACTGTTGATGAGTAAAAGAAACATTCCTAGAAGAGGGCCTAATCCCTCTTAGTCTGCCTTCCTGTCTTTTCTTCTCAATCAACCTACCAATACACTCAGCCATAATAATAAACAGAATAGGAGAGAGAGGGTCGCCCTGCCTTAAACCTCTTGAAGGTTTGAAGAAATCAAAAGGAGCCCCATTGACCATAATGTCAAGCGAAGAAGTAGAAATAAGTTGAGAATTAAGCTTGTGAACATATTGATCAAAGCCAAAAGCTTGGAGGATAGAACTAAGGAAAGTCCAATCCACCCAGTCATACACCTTTGAAGGTCCAGCTTAAGTAACATACCTTCCCTTTTACCTACTTCAAGGGAGTGAATAACTTCATGAACCATCATGATAGAGTCCAAAATCTACCTACCAAGGACAAAACCAATCTATTGCTGAGAAATGATTATAGGAAGAATATTTAGAATTCTGGTAGTTAACACCTTTAAAATGATCTTGTAAAAAGAATTACAAAGACTTATAGGCCTAAATTGCTCCATACAATCAGTCACTGGAACTTTGGGAATGAGAACCAAGAAAGTAGAGTTAATTTCTTTAAGAAGGCTTCTAGCCCCAAAAAATTCCTAAATAGCCTTAACCACACCTTCCATAACCACCTCCTAATAAACCTAAAAAAAGAAAGTTGGAATGCCATCCAGCCTGGGGGCTTTATCAGTTGGAAATGAAAAAAAAGCTTGTTTCACCTCTTGAGCTTTAGGAATCATCCTCAACATTTTATTGTGATGAGGTTGGATAATCTAAGGGAGACAAGACACAATTTCATTCTGATCCACCACTGATACCATGGAATCCCAGGAAAGAAGAGAAGAGAAAAAAAGAAACAGTTTTAGCAGAAATATCATTCTCCCTAGTCAAAGTACCCTGGCCTTTTTTAATTCCTAAAATATTATTATTAGCTCTATCCTTAAGAGTGGAAAGGTGAAAAAACCTGATATTCTGATCACCCTCTTTAAGCCAGTTAATCCTTGATCTTTGCTTCTAGAAATTCTCTTCTTTACTTATAATATTATGAAAATCAGTTAAAATAGACATCTCAATATTCCTATTATGTTCATTATACCCATCTTGTTAAATTAAATCCTGAATAAAACTAAGCTTATATGAAATTTCCTCTTTCTCCTGAAAGATATGGCCAAAATCTATCTTGCTCCAGATTTTAATCATCTGCTTCACATTACTCAACTTCTTAGTGACTCTAAACATAGCAGTTCCTTCCACTTCCATACTCCACCAATCAGTATCCTGTTCAATAGATTTGGATGAGAAATCCATATCTTTTCAAATCAAAATGGATAATTCCTCTTAGGCTCAAGAGAAACAACTGAGAGAAATATGGGGGAGTGGTCCAACCCCACTCTAGGGAGAAGGGACAACCTACAAGAGAAAGAATTCAACCATTTTGAAGATATGAGAGCTCTATCCAATCTAACCTGAATACACTCACTCCCAACTCTTTTATTGGACCAAGTGTAGACTCCACCCTCGAGATCAATATCCAAAAGAGCCAAGCTATTTATGAAATTAGAAAGATCCAACTTACGTTCCAAATCTGGAGCCAAACCTCCTAATTTTTCCTCATCAGTGAGAGGATTATTGAAATCCCCCATAATAATACGTTTATTAAGATTACTATTTTGGACCAAAGCCCCAAGCTTAGTCCAATAATACTTCCTTTCCCTTTTAGTATTTGGGGCATAAACATTCAAAAGAAACCAAGAATCATTGGTATTCGTATGAGGGTTCTTTTGTTATTTCTCATGTTTCCTTGGTTCAATGGAGTGAGCTATGTAATCAATATTTGTTCCTATGTACTAGGAGGATGTAGTGATAGTGTACTTATGCATTTTAGTGAGATGGATCATTCACCATATAGATACTCTTCTTTTAGTTCCTACTTTGGTTGCATCCTTCCATGTTCTATTGATCAACTCTTCAGGATTTGGTGTTTTATGTCATATGCATCTTTGAGTTCAATTATTTTCCTTTGTGTACCTCCTGATTTGAGTAGTGTCTTCTAAGAGCACTCATGCAGATTGTAGTCTTCTCTACTTGATTAGGTTCTATTTCAACGAAGGTTCTTCAGATCAGTAGTTACTTTAGACAAAGCTTTGCACCTTCTACATGCTTTAATGGTGTTCTTCACGATAATCTTGTGTTCCTATCTTCTAGGACATTCCCTAGGTTGGAGGATTCTTTAGTCCTTCACTAGTTTTTTTCAGCATTATTTCCATCTCTTTTTGGAGTAGGGTTTTTCCCATGTGGTTTTCTCTATTTCTCCTCTTTTTAGAGATTTTATTGTGCTTGGGTACCTCATTAGGCTTTGTTGTCAGGACCCAAATTTACTTTCAATAGTAGCTTCTAGGTCTTTAGCTACTCCCACTACTACATTTGATCTTATTTTTTGACAAAAAAATGTGACCATCAATTAAAAAGCTTTATGTTGGTTGGATTGGAGAAGGGAAAAATCACTTTTTAAAAATCTAAGCCCGTTTTGGTCAAAATTTTGACCAACATAGGTTTAACTTCAACATGGAAAAACATTTTTCATTTCATTGATGCAGTTTGAGAGCGCGCGAAGGAGCATTTCATTGTATGTTTTTGAGAGCGCGCAAAGGAGCTATAAGGGTTTTCTTCTGCATTGTGGCAGGAAAAGATGGAGTGTACGAAGTACCTATAAGGGTTTCCCCTGCCTCTCATTCCTCCTTTCCTACTTGACAAACCATTTCAATCCCCAGCTGGTGCTCGTTGTTGATGAGAAGACCGATCAGGGAAGGAGGGAGACAATGATATGATTGGTAGGTAATGAGATTTCTTGTCCCTAGCTTGATGTCGAAGCTGATTGAAATTTTCTTTCCCTCCATTATAATACATTTTTCTACCCAAATTTTAGGATTGGGAATTCTAGATTCATTACTAAAATCATCTTCTAGTAATGTAAGTGGTTCTTATCTACACCATTGCTCAAAAGTTTTGATAAGTAAGGAATTTTCACACCTTTGAACTATCTCTAAGGTCTTAGGATTCATAAATAGCCCATATGTGTAAGCATTTGACTATACCAAATCTACTTTACTATTTTGAGGCTGAGTATCATCTTTTGCCAATAACCTATCTCTACCTACAACAAAACTAGCTTTATAGGGATTCATATCAGGCCCACCTTTAATCCTTTTTTCAAGATTAAATTTTTACAACCCCTCACACCTTGTCCAAGAACTGGTTGCATTATCACTTGTAGATAGAAGCATTTGCAATAAAGTAGAGGAGCCTTTGGGCCCAACTCCTTCCTTTTTTCTTTTGTTGTTCTTAGGTGTTTAAAGTAGAGAATGCCTAGACACTTCCAATATACTTTAGGAACTCTAGAGAATTCTAAGAGATGTCAAGAATCCTTCTATTTTGGGGATGGTTGCACATTCCCAGCTCTGTTTACATATGGCTTGAATCACCCTAACAAAAACCAAGCCCTCTTTAAAAATGATTAGATGCCATAATAAATTCACCATCACTATTTGGGGATAGATAGAAGTTCCTAAAATATAATGAGGGATGCTATACCATGAGATATCTAAAGAAATATTTAATAAACTAGGGTCAAATCAGGTGCCTAAGAATCTTAGAATGGGAATGAAAAACGGGGCTGTGCCACAACAATACCAAGATGATATATAGCTTGGATTTTTTTCTTAGATTTCAGAGACAAAAGTGGGGCATTTTATACCCAATTCATTTGGAAAGTTAAATGATGCATGTACATCATAATATCTTGTGCTATCATTCATTTACTCCATTACACAATGTCAATTGCCTCGCCATTCATGAGGCTTGATATTATCTCGGTGCTCTCTATATGACCCTTTTATGATCTCCTTTATTACTTTCTTGGTTGTATTTACTAAAAGATGACTAATTGAAGAATTATGTCCTTCAAAATATTATCTCCACTTTTCGCTTTCAATATTCTCATTATACAATGAAAAATATGTATACTTCTTCCAACCTTTCTTTTCACTAGCATGTTAACAACAAATTATGCAATTATGTATATTTAACTATGCATATAAATTTTGGACATAGGTTTAGAAAACTTGGTTACCCTTTAAGATATATTATTTCCTATTGTTTCTTCTCTTGAACACACAATTTAAACTTCATAAATGCCTACACTAATACCATCAATGATCTAGAAAAAGATCAAAGTACCCAGTTAAAGGTTTCTTAAACCAATTCACTTCACTACACCAACTAGCCCGATGCATAATGGAAATACAAACAAAGCATAGAAATTAATACATTATACCAAAACATAATGATGTTTGAGATGATATCCATTATTGCCTAAAAATAATTATAATATATTGAGGCCTTGAGCCCTAAGATTCAATACACAATGAATCTTTGAAGATTTATAAAAACCATTGATTATATAAACCAAGTATGGACTCCATGATATGGTGTTCTTTGATATTATATCTCCTTGGCCCCTTATTGTTCAAATGAACATTTTAACTTATGATGGCATTGCATGAATTCAGAATATGCTTCAACTTACGTACTTTATGCGGCAACAAAAGTCCATCCTATGTATTCATGCTACCATAATATCATAATTATAAATTTAAAATGAAATATAATGCTATAGCAATATTATTAAACTTGGAGAATATTAAATACTTGCAAATTTCATAGAAATATAGAAAACTAGTCAAGTAATTAAATGAATTAAATTTTGTAATCAACTCCAAAAGTCAAGAAGGAATTATTATGATAGACAGATATTATTTTTTCATGGTATGAGAAAGTGGTTCATTTAGATGAGTATGTCATGATCTTTGTGATTACAAAATAAAACCTATGTGAAAATTATACTTAGAGTTGAGATGTGAGCATCTATTGATGACTCCTACCTATTCACTAATGTGTTTGTGACTTATAACAACTACCTAACAATGTTTGAAGAGGTTGCTAGATAGGGGATATATTTTTGTTCAAAGTTTAAAGTGATTTAATTCAATGTTAGTGATCAAATATCAAAACAATAGGCATCCATTTAGTGTTCCTATGATGATGTAATGCTAATGTTCTAGTTATGCTCTCTACATGCGTGCATGGCCAATACTAAAAACCTTTGTATGACTATCCAATTCTCCTCTATGTTCATGTTAAAATGATCTATGTTATTACAAAATAAAACCAACATGTAAAATTTTACATAGAGTTGAGGATGTGAACTTCTCTTCTTGATGCTTCTATGATCTATTCACCAATGTGTTTTTGGCATGTAACAATTGGCCAATAATGTTTAAAAGTATTATTGAAGAGTTTTCTAGTTAGGGAGTATGTTTTTTGCCAAACCTTAAAGTGGGCTGATTCAATGGAAATGAAAAAATATCAAATACTATCAAAATCCATGGTGTGCCTATGATGATGCAATGCTAAAACTCTAGCTATGCCCTCTATACTATATCAATATTACTCTTGAATTTAGACTTAGCTAATAATAATGAATTTGGGCATATCATTTAAAGCATCATCTTAGGATACAATTTAAAATAATTTGTATTTTAGCAACCCATAGTAGTTAGTAGGAAAGATGGAATATGAGTCAAACTTAAATTTTGAGATGTGAATGTAAGCGATTCAAATGAGTAATGAAAATAACATGGGTCAATTTTGCATCTATGAACCAAAACTTAGGTGATGTTTGATAGAGATTGCAAGATTAGAGCTAGACCTTTTGGATGTTTACATGTAAATGAAGTTGGGTTGATATTATTTACCAACTTCCATGCAAAAATCACCTACTTTAAATCTAATCAATTTACAAAACAACCTAATTAAAATGACGTCAAAACATGTTAAATTTTGGGAGTCTAATTTGTGTATCAAAGTTGGACGAGTTACCTTTGCATCTATGAATCAAAACTAAGGTGATGAATAATAGAAATTCCAAAACTAGATCTAGACCTATAGGATTCACACATATAAATCAAACTAAAATAAGATTATTCACCAACTTTCATACAAAAATATATCAACATATATGGTCATATATATACGAAAACAACTCGATCAAAATGTCACCAAACCAAGAAATGAAAAAGGCATGGGTATGCAATTAAGGGCAGTTTAGATCAGTGTATCATTTTTTTCCCTTTTCGTTGATTAGAACAAATCCATTGGAGAAGTAATTACATTGATAAGCAAAGCATGTAGGTATAGGTGTTTAAGTTGATCAACTCATTCATGTGTGAAAGTTGAGATGTCAGCATCCCCATGAAAGAGAGATGGTCGTCTTTAAGATAATAATGGAGGTGAATCCTCTAAGTGAATGACTGAATGGCTCTGAAACTTCCAGGGAATGAACTTCTATTGTTTTCATTGGGACACCTTGTCTCCATTCATGCATCCACACCCAAATGGACGAGAACTATTCCTCATTATTAGGATGGCTTGTCTTAGTACCTAGATCCAGACCCAAGTCGACCAAAATTGATTGCATTAATTATACTGTCTCCTCCATCATATATGATATAATTTTAAAATCACAAGGCATTTAGCCAATCCCATATCATCTTCACATGCTTATCATATTTTCTTCCAAATAGACAAACCACTTCACAACACATGGAAGTGATGGAAGTCTCAAAACAAACTCTTACAGACCTCTTTATTCAGTCCAGATTAAGCCCACATGCATTAAATGTAAAGGTATGGAAGCCCATCAGCATTGATGGAATAGAAAACAAAACTTGCGTATCATGTTTGAGATGCAAATGTTGTTAACTTATTACAGTGAGGAATAGAGAGACAAAGAATGTTCCATGCTTAAGGAAAAAAAGGTTATGTTTGGAAATCTCAACACATAGAAGATGAATAAATAAAACACATTGATTGTATTTCTTTTGAACAGAAGTATCACATATTGACATTGGGACAATAGCTCATAATGGCATTGTAACTATGCTTGAAAACCCTTGTTTGAAGTAACTTACAAGACCATAAAATATGGGTCCTTATCTATAGATAACACATATGATTCTCTTATACACATTGTCTTGATTTTTTTTTACAGTAGGGAAATTCTATAAGGTGAAAAGATGGTGCAAGCTGTGATTAAGAGTATTATTATTTGCATTGATTTGATTACATTTAAGGTAATGCCTCATTGTGAATAGGGGGTTTTCTCTGAGCAGGAGTGTAGTCCATTCTTGTAATCTCTCCATTATCATCATAATCAATTGATTTTGTTGAATGTGAGTTCAAGAAAGTCTGAGACTTTTCTTGAGAAAGTGGACTTGCTAGGCTAAGTCTCTCACTATTTGAATCTGGAATGACATTTTTAGAAGCAAGAGTTCTACCAGACATCTTCTTGGAGGAGACCTTTAGCACTGTTGGCCTCTTGTTCACATCCAATCTCCATTTGAATTATCTTGATAGTAAGGACCATTTCCAAATTTGTATCAATAGCACATCTATGAATAGTTGGAACACCTAGTTTATTATTGAATTTTAAGGCAATAATGTAATCCCCGTGGCTCCATTTCTCATGATAGGCAACTTCTGTGAGTATTCACTTAATTAGAGAGGCAAGGGAGGATGTGAAAGGGGCTATCTACTAAAGTGGGAACATCATTGGTTGAGTTCACTTGGAATTTGAAGCAGGACACAAGTGTTTCTTGAATACATTTCTTGGCTGGTTCAACTAAATTCCTTATTTGAATACATAGAAAGAGCAATATTTTATTTGTTGCGATCAATCAATTGAAAATTGGAGGATCCTGTGTGCAACTTAATACAGGGAATAACCATCATTGATCCTATATTTCTTCAAGATTAGCTAACCCCCCCCCCCCCCCCCCCCCCCAATGGAACCACTAGTTAACACTACACACCAAAAGACACTAAAGCATTTCCAACTTGGAGGATCTTGTGTGCAACTTAATACAGGGAATCACCATCATTGATCCTATATTTCTTCTAGATTAGCTAACCCCCCCCCAATGGAGCCAATAGTTAACACTACACACCAAAAGACACTAAAGCATTTTACACTTATTACATCAACTATTCTACAATTAAATAAGCTTTGCTCTTGAAGTTGTGGAAGCAGTTGTTGATGAAATCGGTGTAGAGCATGTGGGAATTCAGCTTTCTCCTTTCTCAACTTACGACTCAAATCACGATCTTGATGCTTACAAAACCAGTGATCTTTCTCTCATATCGTGCAGATCTTTCTGGCTTGTGAGGAATTTGGTTATTGCCCACACACTTTAGAAGTAGATGGAAAATATTCAATGCCTTAGAGCATGCATGTTCTTCCCAATTCAATTGATCATGGAAACCCCCATTTCAAGTATGTGCATTTTCATTCACCACCTTTCAATACTAGCTATGTTGCACACAAAGAACATTGCAATGAAATAGTTGGATTATTATCAGTCTATGTTTTCAGCATTGTGCAAAGAATATTGCAATGAAACACTAAATTCAAATAGAAATGGTCAATCAAAGGCCTCTCTGATTATTCTCAACTGTATTCCCTCTTCTTTTCAGTACACATAAATTGCAGCTACAGGAGCTCACAATTTAAGAAAATATGAAATTCAATTTTAGCCCAAATTAAAAATCCTATTTCTAAATACAATAATAGAACCAAAGATCCTTTAAAAACATTTCCAGCAATTATCTCAGTAGCATTTCAGTCTTGATAAATTTTGACCAATAATCTCATTAGCCCAAAACCTTATCAAAAGTCTCATCACTTTTCATAGATCGCTTTTCCTCTGTACTTGGTATATCTCTTTTATTCACTTGTTTTTGATGTCGACCAATTTGGACTTTTTTTATTTATGTTCAAATCTTGTAGGTAAAGGGCTATTTTTGAGTTTAGATTTATCTGTCATTAATATATTTTAGAATTTGTTTCTATAAAATTTTGTCATAAATGTTCTGCATAAAATAGTGATTTATAATCAGTATATGGAAACAAGAAAAAGAAGTCTGAATTTAAAATTAAAAAAGTCTTGGCTAGGAATCAATATATGAAATGTTGCACATAATATAGGTGTTAAAGACAGACTTGGAAATATATATAGTTTGATTTCAATCTGATAATGGTCTGTAGCCAATAAATATTTAAATGCATTGGTTGTCTGAATGCATTTCAATCACTTTGCATCAATTACTTTAACGAATGGTTGGAATGTTCAATTTTTGCTTTATTCTATTTTATTTTTATTTGCTTGTAATATTTTTTTTTTTTTTTTTTCATTTTATAACTTGTTCAAAAATAACTTTGTACTTTTAAGTCCATTTTACACTTTGTTTATGTAGAATAAAAATATTGTAGAGTCGTGGCACTTCAACAGATGTGTTGCCATGCACAAAATCTTTAGCTGCTGTTGCCAAGAACATAATTTGATGTTGCAGGTTCTCACTGATTCAAAACTGTGATATGGATGATTGTGGGTTTTGCACCAACTTCCATGGCTTCAAAGCTTAAACTAGTAGATGTTTCTATTGTCCACACGATCATTACATCCTAATCTGCTCTATTCATTGGCATTTTCTTTTCCAGTCTTCTTCATCACATTAAATCTTTAGTTATATTTATTTTCAAGTGAGATTCTATACTCATTTATTATTCTCTTTCAATTCCTAACCTTATCCCATTTTTAGTCACTTTCAATTCTAAATAGGTTCAATAAGCCTCCTAAAGCAGTTATGAGCTGTTAAAATTTCTAAATAGACCATCCTTTGTTTTGGCATTGTTTTATCTCTTTTCTGATGCCTATTCATTTAGTTTCAATGAAAATGGTTTGAGCCAATAGTGATAATGATTTGAGCCAAGAGCAGATTCTCCATGTTTTTCTTTTGTAAAAATAAAGACAGTGCAACAGAATCTAAAGTCATTATGCCCTAAATATTACAGAGCGCTGAAGCATTTGCATGAGCATTGCGATCCATCTATCATTCACTGTGATTTGAAATCATCAAATGTTCTCCTTGATGTAAACTACAATGCCAAAGTAAGTAAATTTGATTGTAAGGGAATGCTCATTAGGGTAGAGTCCAAACTAAAAAACCTTGTACTTGATTGTTGAATATGTTAAAGAAGAAACAAATGCCAGTTAATTTACAGACTGGAACTTACTTGAATTGCGTGATGTATTTTTTAAATGTTGAGATGCATATACTAATGAATTTTTTGTTGCTGCAGGCCAAGCCACAGCTGAAAGACAAGTCAAAGCTTCCAACTATTGTGGATCCTATGATTAAAGAGTTGCTGAACTTGAAATATCTTCGATCCCATTCGCATCCATAGTTTGCTGAAGTGCAAAATGTGGAAAACTGGTCTTAACACAGCTTGCAGGGAATGTGTATAGCAGATTTGCATGATATAGGCAAAATGGATTTGTTGAAAGGGCATTCCACAACTTTCAAGAAAATTTAATCTGCATGTAAAGCAATTTGATTTCTTTCATCACAACATTTATGGATTTTTGAGTTTGGTGTAGAGATCAAGCTCATTCAAACCCACCAAAGTATTGGAAACTGTGACTCTATGATCTATCTCTGTCATAGAGGAAGCTCAAAATCTACTTTGTTTGGCAAGAATTTATATTTGTGCATAGATCTGCTAATGGAAGTGGGGATACTGTCTTTTATATGTTTAGAACTCTGTCTCAGAAGCTCCAAAATTATATGGGCTTTGTTCAATCCTCTGATAATTTAGAGATATAAATGCTTCTTTTTCTATTTTTAAGTCCAATCCCTCTTAATACAGTCTTTGTTGTTAATCCTTCTCTATACAATGTTTGTTAAACCCTCATAGGTAGCTTCAGGAGCTCCTTATTACTATCTTTAAAAATAGTTATTATGTGCAGGACAGAATTTATGGGAAACATGGAATTAGTGCACAATTATGTATTATATTAAATCCTATTTTCACAAACAACATCCAAATTTAAAAGTAATTAAATAGTTATGGTCCATATAAATTTTGATACAAGAGATAATATTGATATGTGGAAACTCAGAAATGAAATGGATTCAGTAGGTTTGTGCTTTTTGGCAAATTACATGCAGCAATCCACTAGCTCTCTTTGCACTGTCCTATTTGCCCTTATGGGTCTGTCAAAAGTACAATAAAAAAATAACATTAGCTTTGGCTAAAACTACAGATTATCAAATTTCATACAATCAAAGAGAAACCTTTTTGAGGGATATGCACACAGATTGAAAATCTTGAGATTTTATGGCACGAAAGGCAAGATTGGTGTTATATGGTGAAGTATTGTTTGCATTATTACATCATCAATTGGCAAAATGTGTAGAAACACATGGTGATATTCATGAAATATTATCTTTGTTCAGAGTCTTCTTACAATGTCATGTTCATTGGCAGTAGGTAAGAAGATATCGCCCACAAAGAGTTATTAGTTAAGAAGAGGAGTTGTTTTATCTGAAGCCTTTGAAGTTAACATCACCATTCTCAAGAGCAACACCAGATCTTGGGTATGTTCTCTTATTCTTTCTCTATAAGCACTTTTTTATTAGGGAAGCACTGGTTTTTGTCTCTTTTTCTTTCTCATTATGCATGATAATGAATTCGTTACCTCTGTGAGCTTCTTGAAGACCTCTTGGGAAATGTCACTCCCATGAGAATTTTCACTTTGTAATCATATTAGTTATGGGAGTTTTTGGTTGAGAGTAAAATCCTAACAAACCTCCTACATTAAATATAAAGGCCAAAACATCCCCTTAACCATGTCAATTCAATTAGTAAGAGGCCAATCCAAAATGGTTTGGATTTTTTATTGATCCACCTAAAAAATTTGAGCACTAATAACAAGGCACAAGTAGAGAAAATTTATAACCCCAACCTAGCACTAGCCCACTTCTTTGAAAATATCCTATTGCTCTACTATTCCAAGAGCTATATTTAAATGCTTTAGATGGTATTGCTATGTTATGTGTAAATCAATATATCATCAAAAAAAAATATCTTACTTGATTATTGATTGGCAATGGGTACATGACAAGAAAGTCATTAGAGCATTTATCAGCCATAAGCCATGACCAAAACTCGTAGTACCCAAAACAGAATTTGAATGTTGTCTTGTGCACATCCTCGTTGCACACATGGATTTAACAATATCCTAACTTGAGATCAATCTTTAAAAAATAGATTGCTTCATGCAACTCATTGATAATTGCTCCATGCAACTCATTGATAAGCCATTCATCATGAGAGACAGATACCTATTCTTGATGATTTTCCCACTCAAGGTTCTGTGGTCTATGCACATCTCACATACCATCTTTTCTCTTTAGAAGTTCTACATATGATTCAAAAGATCTAGAACTTGGCCTGATGTGATCCATATCCAACAATTTCTTTGTAATGTTTTCTTTTTCTTCTCTATACATCTGTGGATGGTAGTAAAGGACGTTCATGACAAGCTTAGAACCTATTTGCAACTCTATGATGCATTAAAATACCTTATTCAATAGTAATCCTAGAGACAAATTCCTAAATAGCACATTATGGCTATCCAATATTATATGAATGTTATTATGAAAAATGAATCTTGCCCAGTAGGCATGCCTTTTACTAGAGAGCAGTTGGTTACCTATGCAATTTGTCCCTTGTGGAGAGTCCTCTCCATCCCCTAGGAGTGACCACTCATACTGATTAATCAAAAATGCCTTTAGGCACCATGTCTTTCCCTTTATATTTAAATTTTAATTCCATAGATTGATAATATTGTGTAAATTCTCTAACGAATGCAACCATTGGCTAGTTCTACAAAAAAAAAGTTTATAAAGAACTCACCACACTGAAACTGCTGGATTCTTATTGACAAAACATGCTAGGCTACATTAATTAACAATAGCATGCAACCGCTTGCAAATAACCTACAACAATATGCAGTAGCTGATGAGAAGTTCTCTAAAACTGACCCAATGTTTACTCTCTACTGCTATTTAAGTCTCAAAAAACAAGTAGCCAAAAAGACTGAACAAATTCAGCACAAATCAACAGCTAAGCAATAAGCCCGACAAACATATCGAAAAAAGGGTAGTCTTCTAATGGCCATATGCCTCAATTTATGGCACAAAGGAGGTCTCAAATCCTAGTGATGCACATAAGCTAACATCATTATCAGAATAGCAAGTGTTATTAAAGGTTCCAGTCCAAAGTAGCACTCCACATTTTCAACATAAAATCGTCTTAGAAGTCACCCTGTAACTCCCTCATAGTATGTTGTTGGAAACTAACATAATTAAATGGATTTTTATTTTCTCCAAGCCGGATATGGTTAATTACAATAATATGTTCTTTTGCAAGCTACAACACATTTATAATTATGGAGCTAGTTTCTTATCACTATGCAGCTATTTATCTTAAACATCTTACAATCAAAAGGAACCTTTGACAATTATTTGGACATTTTGATCTTGTAGGTGGAGGGAAGGATTTGAGTTTATGGTAGGCCCACCTAAAGTTATAAACAAAAAATTTAATGATAAATTGTTTGAACCCTATGAGGTACAATAATATCCTCATCATCTTGGATTTCTATTGATGATTGTGGAATCCTATAAAGAGTAAAATGATGAAAAGATGATGATAATATATACTATATGCATTTGCAATATCAAACATTACTTCTCATATGTTAGAAATAATGAAATGCAGATTGCTATTGTTGAAGTACCAAAAACATATGCGGGTGTTGTTGTGGAGCTCCTAGGAAAATGTCGTGGGCAGATGCTTGATGTCCAATATCACACCTAGTTATCTTGAGTATATACAAATTTTTGTAAATATTCTACATATAAGCAACATGAAGTAGATATTTATAATCAACTAACTCTAGGTTGTCTTTAGCCCATCATTTTTGGGTACTATTTTATGTTGATTTTCCTATAGTGATATTTCTACTTATCTATTTTTATTTTGAGATGCCCTAGGACGTATAAGACCTTTGGTTTCACTTTGATTTGCCTTTTACAAGCTTACTATCATTTTGTGTTCGACAACCTACTGTCTCCATTTTGACTGTGCACTAAATTATACTTTTGAACACAAGTTTTTGTTAGCTCTTACAATCCTTCAAGATATTGCTTGTGCCCCATCAGGTGTTTGAATAAAGTCTTTTTCTAAGAACAAGATGTAATAGCCACAACTTGATACCTTGATTCATAGAAACTTGGTAGACACTAGCTAAGTGTTTGTTAGAAGAATAAAATAGGTTACAAATATGGGGTTTGCAACCTTGGAGCTTGTGAGACAGGATGACTCTAATTTAAAGAGAAATTGGTAACTCTCTTGCATACATGGGGAATGCATGTTTGCCTTAACCAGTATGAGCACTCTACCATGTAAGTTAGAATATGATTAATAAATTATTTTTTATTAATATCAGTATCTTGTATCCTTCTAAGCTTTTCCCTCACAGCAACATGTTTTGGTGTTTGCCATGGAAATGGTCATAATCATCCTTATTTGGATAGCTGCTCATCAACCATCTTGCATACTGTCAGTAGTTTTATATAAGTAACAAGACAAACAACATTGAATCTCACTCCAGACTAGTAATTATAATAATAATATTAGAAGCAAGCACACAAAACTATAAGGTCAAAGTTAGAAATTGGAATTAATTTTATTTGGTCCTATAGTTTCTCACACATTGATGAAGACACTCTTTACATCCATTTGCCAGACTTTCCAAGGAAAACTGACATGCCACAGCCAAAACTAAATGGATGGTGCTCATCTTTGTTGTAGGAGAAAAGGTATCCTCATCCTTGAGATCTCCATCTCATCAAGAACTTTCTCTATTATCTCATCATCTAGCACCACCTTATTAATGTATAAAACAATGCATGTCATGACCTTGTCATTGGCCTTAAATGGAGTACAAAAGTCAAACTTTGGGTTCAACCTCTAAGCTAATGCATATATTGGTTAGAGGAGTTTGTGTCTAGCTTGTTCAATGATGTGCTGAATGATCTATCCACCAAAATTAAAGCAACCTCTTGGGCCCATCCATGGCTTTTTAGAGGTAACCCATTGACATGCCATCTTTATCCATGAAATGAAGCATATTGGGAAAGATTTGTCACCTAAAACTTGATTATTTTTTTTGAAAATAGGACAATTGTTAACCCCTTCGCCGAACTATTTGTTTGAAAACAATAAAATATTTGCTAGTTATCTAGAGTAACTTTGTTTATGTTACAATTAAGCCATCAAAAATTGTTCTTGTAGTCTTTTCCCTATAGAATTTTTTGGCATATGGATATTCCAGCTAAGCATTGAACAAAAACATTTTCTTGAGAGAATGAACAATACTTTGCAAAGTGAGGAAGTGGGTGGCAAATAGTATGTCTCTTGGTTGCATAAGATCCTTGCCATTCTTGTGTTCTCTTATCAAGGAGAGGACATATGAGTAGTGTATTATTATAGGCTAATTTGGTAACCTATTTAGCATCTTCAATGACATTGTTGGTACATCTAAGCTTCCAGATGTCCTTTATCATCAAATCTCAAGCAATGTGTAGCACAGGGAGTTCACAAGAAATAGTAGGATGCCTCTCGATAATAAGTCTCTATGTGGATACATAAGTTGCTTCTTTTTTGGTGATAATTTAGACGAAATTCTCAACCCAAACCTCTTGGATGAGCCCAACTAGTCTCAGACATCTATGGACTTCAAAACGTTGATGTGATGTTAGTTAAGAAGAGCCCTATTATGCCCTAAACATAACATAAACATAATAGTAAAAAATACAACCAAATTATTATAGCTAAGCTTAGGAAGATCAAAGCCATAGTCTAAGCTGTCGATTTATCTATCTTGATGAAACAAAACTTCAAAATGACAAGACATCACTCTAAGGCTCTAAACGCATTAGAGCCCAGGCACTGACTTGGGTGGGGCATTACATATTTGTAATTAGGCCAATAATGGATTAAATTATTTATACCACCATGAATTCAATGCACAACCAATGTGTATGATAATGAGATAAAGACGAGGAAATATTATCCTAGCTTAAACTTTTAGGATGAAATCTGAGGGAACATGGATGCAAAGAAAGATGACATGCATGCAAAAAGATTTATAGGGCAGCAACTAAGACTAAGATGCAGGTTCTAGTTTTTCATTGAATTATTCACAATAAATTTTTATTTGCTCTAAAATAAAGTTTTAATTCAGATTTATGAAAAAAGTCCCAAGTTTGATGTGCACGGGTCTGAAATACACCAGTGAATAGTTCTCACTTATTTTTCATTTCCTGTGTTATCTCTTCAACCCAGTTGCTACAATATTTTGTTTGTTTCTCATATTGTCAACCTTTAAGGGATATATAAACTACCATGATTATGCAAATATTTGTGGAATACTTGTAATCGGTTGTTGCCTCTTACGTTGTTAGTCTAAATTAATTTATAAAATTACATTGATCAATTGGTCAATGGACTTACTTTGATCACCACAACTCTTCATGCAAAATATAAAGTTGGGATCTGATACTTAATTTCAACTCAACTAAAGCTTCACATGTCTACTTATTCATGAATCATAGTGAAAACTTAAATAGGTAATCTGCCAAAAATTAACAACAGTAAGTAAATACAGTAGAGATTTTTAGAAGTAAAAATTATCATTTTGAATTGCTAAATACTCTTTATAATTCTATACTTAAGATTATTTAAATAATTTGAATAGCTAAACTCCATACTATAAATTTTAAAAATACAATTAAAATAGTTGCTCAAAAATGTTGTCAAAGAAGTTGAATGAAATTAGTATTATCAAGTTGTCAAAATTGGAGACTTCCCACATGCTAGCTTCTATGCACAATTCTGAAAACTCAAGCCTATTAATGACCAAACACATTCCAAATTTTCCTTGTATTATCATTAGATGGGTTTACCATAACCACAATCCTATCTTTACCTTACTGTCAAATCTCGACAATGACTCTATGCATAAATCTTTGTTGCAGAACTTTACTTTGCACATTCTGATATATTAAAATTCAATAGCAACTTTATAAACTTACCTTGGAGATTCCTATACTTCTTCAATTTCATTCCCTATTCATTCTTGGAGGACCTTCACAACAACTTCTATATTGAGGAGAAACTCAACACGTAGAAAATTTAAGGCAATTAAAAATAACTCATTCCTCTTGTACTTTGGCAAATAGTTTGCCACCGAGCTCTTGCACCCCATTCAAAGATACATCAATCTGCATGCTCAAAAACAAATCTTTTTCATCAAACCCTCAAACAATGTCTTTCAGTTGCATGTAGAAAAATCTAACCATTATCCATTTGGTCAATCTACACAAACTCGACACTAATGATATCTAGCTCCAAAACTTGGATTATCTTTTCCATTATGGAAATCTACGGCAATTAGTTATCTTGACCCTTGATTGAACTTTGGAGTACAATCTCCTTCAACATGCATTTTTGTTTGTAATGACACCATGATTCGACTACATTTAACTATGTATTTTTTGATCTTGAAATGAGATGAACATGATTGTGTAGATGACTTGATTATTTATAAATTTGCTAGATTTGATACACACTCTTTATTAGATTGCAGGAGGAGGAAAAATCGTTTCGAGCAATCTAAGATTGGTCCAATGGAAAGTCAATTGAAGGAAGAAAAATAAACTAGAATTCCTTGTGCCGTGGTAGGATCTACAGCTCAAACTCTCAGTTAATTAGTTTTTATTAATTTTCCTGTCAAAAAATTCAGATTTCAGGTAGAGAATCTATAATGTCAAACATAAATTTTAGTGTTATAAAAAATAGTTGTACTATGTACTATGATAATTATATTTTCTTATCAAGAATGTATTCATGACACTCAATTGCTTCAGCTTAGTTGGGCTGGCTGTATACTAGTTGAAACATTTAGTTGTACTCTAATGTAGTCTAGTCTGAAATTTAGTCAAATATTAATTGTTCAAAAGCTATTATTATTCTATGTAATATCATATTTTTTTGAATTCAAGTGCATTTAATATTGACTCAGTCTTCATGCTTATTAGCCAGAAATAATATTAGAAATAAATTGTGCAAAATTTGGCAGCATGGAGTTCCTGACATTTGCTACAATGAATGTTTAAAAGTGAGCAATTCTTATGCAGTAGCTAGATGGTTATATCTTCCAGATAAACATGGTTATATCTTCCAGATCAACAAGACCTGAACATTAGTAATGCATTTAAGCACCATACTTGAAAAGGGTTGTTCATTTGTCTTATCAAAAGAAGTTTCCTTGAATCTAAGAAAAGGATTTGACAAATGTTTCTTTTGCATATTGTACCCATGTGGTGATACATAACATAATTAATTGTACTTGGCACAAATACAAATGTTAGTTTCACTGCCATTTCTGTGAACAATATATTTGTTGTGCTTGCAATCAATGTCCCTTACTAATGTTAGATCCAAAAATAAACAGAAACCCTGCTGCAAACTTGGTGATAGAGAAAGTGATATTAAGGAGTGGTTGAAAGGCTTGGTAGTAATTTGATTTTGATCAATTAGGCACGCTTCATGTGTCCAAACTTTTTCTACTTAGAATTTAGCTCTTGTTTATGGCCTATTATTATTATGAGCTTTATAAGTTTATATAGTTCATTTCTCTGTTAAAAATTGCTATTACATTTTGGTTTTCTCTATGTTGTACATAATCCAAATTAAACCCATTTATTTCTTATTACAGGGCCGCATCAGCCTTATGCTAGAAAAAAGAAGAGAAAGCCTCATGTTATAAGAGTAGAACTACAAGAGCCATAGGAGAATTTTGAAGATAGTCACGATGTGCCTATTAGCATCATGACTATCTTTGGCATTCTCCTATGGCTCGTAAGGGAGATCAGCTAGTGAAGATGCTTTATTAGCTTTTAATATGCTTCATAGATGAGATTGCATTATATGAGATTCATTACAACACTCGGGAATGGGCTCATCTTTAGTCTTCAGAAGATTGAAGATGAGCCCATTCTGAGTGTAGTAATGAATCTCAAAGCTCCTTTAGCCTGAGCATATGATGTCTTTCAGACGATCTTTCTGAAGCTGCATCAACATTGTATCCTTCAGGTGTTTGATTCTTCATCTTTCTTCTTTATTATTCTATAGAAAAATTATTATGGTTTAAGTTTTTTAGCATCAATTTGTAATTTTAGTCTGAGATCTCTATATATCTTTTCTTGCCAGATAGGGTTGCTTAGTTTTTATGTAAATGTCTTTGCTTTTGCAGCTTGGACTTGAATTCACCACCAATGTTCTTTATACTCAGCCAACAATATATTTGTACCAAGTATAGTGCATTGTAATGGTATTGTTCATACAATATTGATGTTTACTCAAGAAGACTATTTTTGTTTAGTTTTATTTGCCAAGTTTCCTTTTCAGTTTGATTTTGAGCTCGTGACGCTTGAGACTCAAATGCCTACAAATGCTTCATGCAGTGTCCAGTCTCAAGCCTTGATCACTAGGCAAGCTCCTAGCTCTTATTATAGTTTGCTTACTGCAATGTCACATCCAATTTGCATGTGATTCTACTGACCTAAAGGATCCTTAACCACAAATAACAGTAGTCTCCTCTGCCCAAGATAATACAACTTTGTTTGGATTTAAATAAGAAAATTGCAGCAGCATTATTAGTGAGGATTTGTGTCTGCTCAGAAACTTCTTATCTAAGAAAGCCTTCCTGAGGGTTGTGAGCTTGTGTACTTCTCCTTTACATCAAAGGTTCAATGCGAGCATGTTGCTAAGACCCTGCCCAAGGTTACAAATGCAAAGTGAACTAGTTTTTAATGCTTCTCACTAGCAATAAAGCATGTTTTATTAGCCCATTATCTAGCTGGTTCATCTTTATTTCAAATTTAATGCAGGGACGAGGAGCTTCTTGGTCAGGGTCTTGCATTGAATGATGAATTAGATCGTGTGCTAGGGAAACACAACTCCATTACTACAGGGTCTCCTATTACGTGAAAAAGAACAAAAGAGAGTAAACTAGAATAAATTTGGTAACTTTCCACATTTCAAATGTGGATTATACCGCTGAACTATTGAATAGAGAGAGAGAGAGGGGGGTAGGGTGTTGTAGAACTATTGCATAACGCGAGAGACAACAAAGGAGCCTCCTTGTCTCCCTTGCCCCCACATGTGAGAGAGAACACTATTGCATAGAAAGGTACGTAGGCAACAGAGCAAGAACATGCACTAGAGTTTTCCCTAAACTGGGTGTTCCCAAAGGTAAATAACTGAGGCAGTTCCACTTGTTTATTTTCATATTTTCCATTTGAATGTATGCATTAGAATCTATTATCAATAACTCGGCATAATATCTGTGTTGGTGACTTTTTCCATTGGAATTGGAATGTGGAAGACATGTATGTGCTAACATTTTATTATATTTGAGGGCACATGCTTTTCTCTCTTGTTTTATGGTCTATGGCAATCCAAATGACTTTTAGAAAAACCAATCTCAAAGTTCAGAATGGTAGAATGATAATATCTTCATGAGTTGATTTATAATCTTGTGTCATTTACATTGAAATATAAGTATAATAGGTTAAATTGTAGGTTCAGTTCGGGGAGGGGTTAGGGTACGTCCTGTTTGTGAATTCTTCTAATTTTTAAACGTAAAGAATTAGTTTCTAGGTAGATTTTTATTCATGATCTTTGCCTTTCCACTGGTCTATTGGCAGTTGCTTTGCTAACATGGTGCTTCAGTGCCTGATATACACAAAACCTCTTGCAACCTATCTACTCCATGGATCACATTCTCAAAAAATGTATGTTATCATTTCTCAGTAGATTTATCCTTAGACACATGCATTGCAATATTAGTTGCGTCTTGCAAAAATAATAACCTATACTATTTGTTGGGTCTGCTCAGGTCAGAAGAAAGACTGGTGCTTCATGTGTGAGCTTGAGTTTTTTGTCTCAAGGGTGAGAGGAGGAGATGGTACCTTATCACCAATTAGAATACTTTCTAGAATTAAAAACATTGGCAATCACCTTGGATATGGAAAACATGAAGATGCTCATGAGTTTTTAAGGTAACATGAATTGCAAAGTGCTTAGAGTCTTTCAATTTTTAAATCATACCGACATATATCAAGATAGAAATGCTCATAGAAAGGAGTATTTAAGGATATGCTACAAACTATGTGCACACAAAAATTAATCTCCATTAATGTGCTTAACCATACTTACATGGCACACGCATGCATGCTCGCATGTGCGCACACACACACACAGATTGATATCTTATTTTTCTTTTCCCTTTTAGATTTGTAGTTGATACTATGTAGTCGATATGCCTTGATGAAGCTGGTGGAGAGGAAGCCATTCATCCACTAGCACATGTGACTATGTTCATTCAACAAACATTTGGTGGTAATCTTCAGTCAAAGGTGGTGCTAGTATTAACTTTAAAATGCAAAAATGTCAATGAACAAATACATGTGATTTGTAGATTTTGATGATAAAATTTATTTCTATATAAGGAGTTTAGATTAGGGGAGTCGACCTGGTGAGCTGAGATGGCGAGTCAACTTAAAGTAGCGAGTTGGTGGGGCAAGTGGGGGTGACTTGGTGAGCTAACCTGGAGAGTTGGCTTAGGGGCGAACTTGGTGAGTGAACTCAGAGAGTCAACTTGGTGAGCGTACTTCAATTGTCAGCTTGGCGAGCTAACTTGGGGAGTCGGCCTGGCGATCTAACATGGTGAGTGGGCTTAAAGTGGCAACTTGGTGGGGCAAGTTGGCGAGCTGACTTGGTGAGCAAGCTCGATGAGCTAACCTAAAGACTAACCTTGATGAGGCACTTTTGGTGGGGTGACTTGATGATCGAACTCAAAGAATCAACTTGGCGAGCATACTTGAACAGTCGACTTGGTGGGGCAAGTTGGCGAGCCGACTTAGTGAGTCCACTTGGTGAGGCAAGATGGTGAGCCGACCTGGTGCAGCGACTTGGTGAGCTAACTTGGTGAGTGGACTTAAAGAATGATCTTTATGAGGTTCTTTGGTGGGGTGACTTGATGAGTGAACTTAAAGAGTCAACTTTGTGAGTGTACTCAAATAGTTGACTTGGTGACATGACTTGGTGGGCTGGCTTGGCGAGCCGACCTAGCGTGCGTACTTGAACAATAGACTTGGTGAGCTAACTAAAAGAGTCAACTCATTGAGGTGACTGGGTGGGAGTGACTTGGCAAGCTGGCTTGGTGAGTTGACCTAGGGGATGGGCTTGGTGAGAAAACTTAAAGAGTCAAATTGTGAGCACACTTGAATTGTCAGCTTGGTGAGCGTACTTGGGGACTTGGTGGGACATGCGGGCAAGTTGACTTGGTGAGGCAAGATGGTGAGTCAACTTGGTGAGGCGACTTGGTGAGGTGACTTGGCAAGCTGACTTGGTGAGCGGATGGGGGGGCGACTTGGCAAGATGATTTGGTGAGTAGATTTAAGAACTGACCTTGATGAGGCACTTTGGTGGGGCAACTTGATGAACAAAGTCTGAGTCAACTTGGCGAGCACACTTGAACAGTCGACTTGGTGAGTGTACTTCAATTGTCAGCTTGGCGAGCTAACTTGGGGAGTTGGCCTGGCGATCTAACATGTTGAGTGGGCTTAAAGTGGCAACCTGGTGGGGCAAGTTGGCGAGCCAACTTAGCGAGGCCACTTAGAGACGCGACATGGCGAGATGACTTGGTGAGCAAGCTCGATGAGCAGACCTAACAACTGACCTTGATGAGGCACTTTGGTGGGGTGACTTGATGACCGGACTCAAAGAGTCAACTTGGCGAGCATACTCGCACTAGTACATTTGGGTTCATTTTTTGACCTTTATTGGTCGAATTTCTGACCCAATTTTTGACCAAATTTGACCAACCCATTGGTCAAAATTTTGACCAACTCATTAGTACATGATTTGTCTCAATCATATAACTAATTATATATTCTTCATATTAGTTACTGTCGGTGTTTTTCAGGCATTCTATAAAACAATTTACATGCCTTACGTATGATATGACATTTTGCATGCATCCTGCACTCTCTCTCATCCAGCTAATGATGGATTACGCAGAGTCTTCTAAAACCATGATGCTAAAAAACACACAATCAAATCCAAAATGAACTTGCACTACAAATGGATTGTGGAAATCTGATATTGGTAAAATTGCATGCATGTCTACCAGAACAATCACAACTTAAACATACATTTGTCCTAGTAGACATGCATGCAAAATTAACAATATCAGATTTCCACAATCCATTTGTAGTGCAAGTTCATTTTGAATTTGATTGTATGTGTTTTTTAGAATCATGGTTTCAGATCACTCTGCGTAATCCATCATCAGCTGGATGAGAGAGTGGAGGATGCATGTAAAATGTCATATCATAAGCAAGACATTTGAACTGTTTTATAGAATGCCTAAAAAAAATTTACGCCTAGCTGTTGGTGGAAATTTCCACCTTCATTGGTCGAAATTTCCACCAACACCTTAATTTTTTTCTACCTTTGTTGGTCAAAATTTCCACCTTCATTGGTCAAAATTTCCACCAACGCCTAAATTTTTTTCTACCTTTGTTGGTCGAAATTTCCACCTTCATTGGTCAAAATTTCCACCAACGCCTGAATTTTTTCTACCTTTGTTGGTCAAAATTTCCACCAACACGCAATTTTTTTCTACCTTTCTTGGTCGAAATTTCGACCAATTCCTATTTGAACCCACACAATGGCTTTGGCAGGTTTTTGACCAATAGATTGGTCAAAATTTTGACCAACCCATGAGTTGGTCAAAATTTTGACCAAAAAAATATCGACCAACGGGTTGGCCGAAGTTGGTCGAAAGTTGGTCAAAAATTGGGTCAAAAATTTGACCAATAAAGGTCAAAAAATGAACCCAATTGTACTAGTGTCCTTGAGTTTATCTTAAGGGGGCATGTTAGAAAAATGAACTAGTTTTATATTAATTATAAATCATATTGATTTAATTATTGAGTCACTTATTATCTCTAGTTTACTTAAGCTAAACTTTAGGCATATAATAATTAATACTTTTATTAATTATTATCATGCAACCTAGGTTAGTTACCTTTTAAGTGTAAGGAAACTTGGCAACAAAGAATATAACCGTTTCCACATAACCCATAATAGATCTGAAATAAACATGAAATTAAAATCCACATGCAAGAGAATAGACAACATACCCACAAAATTGTGACACAAGATATACCCTGGGAAACCCTCATTGAGGGAAAAACCCAGCTTCCAAAAGCATCCATCATCATGTATTATTCAGCAAAAATACCATTGCCATACAACCATGGAAGCCTTCATGGCCATAGCCACAACCGAGCAAACTATGTGAACAAGCATGAATCCACACATCCCATGCCATGCTTTCAACCTTCACAAATGCTCCCTTGGCTAACCTGTCAAGCCTTGTCCCGCTCGACTCTTGCCTTTTGTCTTCTCTTTGTCACTCTTTCTCCTCTCTATACAACAACTACCCTTGTGGCTGCTTATATAGTAGCAAGTCCCACAAAACCACTAAGTGGTATTACATAAACCATGTGCTAAAACCATGTGCTACCTAAACCACTGACCCCACATTTAATATTGGGCATTTAATTCTTTTCCCCCAATATTAAATAATTACATAAAATATTTTCACAATGTTACAATACAACTCATCAAGTATATCCCATGGGAATCTTTACATGTTGCACGTCCATCTAGGTACAACATTACATAATAAAAATAAAATAATAAAATAACAATATTATGCAATGTGTGCAACACCCATTATCTCAACAATCTCCCACTTGTTGTATACATTGCATAGGGTCAATCCATAGCCTCATAAATGAACAAGGGAACAATCCCTCCCAGCACATCCACCATCATGGATCAAAATACACCAAGTGCTCCATTCTGGTACCCACAACAAAATCAAAGTATCCAGCATCTCAAACATGAATGATCTCACCTCCTATTATGCCACTCCCACTGGACATACATAGAAGCCATCCAAAGAGAAAGCCACCCAACCTGTTGCATTAGAAGATCATAAAATCCTGTACCAACTGAAATTCCAAGCACAAATAACCTGATCCAAAGGTAATCACATGTATCCGTAGTTGTCAAAATATCCATAGCTGAAATAGCACCCACAGCAAAGTGCCAAACCCATCCAACTATCCATACCTCAAAGGTATAACAAGTGAATCTCATATCACTGACATATCCAATCTACAACCTGCAATCACAAGCTTCAAGAGCAATACCTGCCACATATATACCAAGAAGCTCCCACTGCAAAAGATAATGTCAAAACTATAACCAATCCACTCAACACATCTCAAAGAAGTGAATCCATGTAGTATCAAGGACATCCACAATACATAAACTGATATCCTGCAAGAACAACTCTCCAATGCTCTCCCAAGTTCACCATAACCAATAGAGGAAAGAGAAAGAAATAACCATGTCATCTCTTACATGAAAAACATGAGCACAAACCAGTGATCACAATCTCTAACCAATCTCAAATCCAATGTAGGCAAAATTGAACATCCAGGAAGATAACCAAGACCAGAGAAACCATGTAAATCATAACCTGTATCATGTCCTTCTACACACACCTCTAGATGTAAACTGTGCAAGTATGATCTCCTCCATAAAACCCCAACAAGAAGCCTCAACAACACCCAAACCATACCATATAACTAATCATGGATGTAAGCCTCTCACAAGAAGATCAAACTCAATAAAACCATTCCTAAACCAAGGAATAACCATTCCTAATCCAAGGAATATGCCCAATATAAAACCATCTCCCAAACTCAACCAGCATAACAACATATGCACATGGAGATAAACAATGCTAAACCATCTCTCAAATGAACCCTCCAGAACTAACTCATGTATCATAGCTCAAGATCCATATCCATGAAAGACAAGCATAAATATAATGTACTTGAGAAAAAACAATGGGCTATACCTCTCAAGTAGCAAACCGCCGAGTAGACCAAGAGTGGGGAATGAGAATGCTCATCAAGATACCCAAGTCTCCAGTCAAGACTCATCTAAGAACAATCTCCTCTTAAGTCCATATCAGATGACTGCCCCTCGGACTTCCTACTGAAACCATCAACCGTCCCAACAAATACTTCTCTAATCCAAGAGAAATCAGTGTCACCACCGTCTCTAAGTATCCATGAGCACCTATAACCAATCAATCCATGCCAACTCCAAATGCAACATAGCAATATCATGAAGTATCCAGCTTATGATCAATGTACTCAATACCAAGAAACTAAACCAAGATCAATGTCAAAGTTCCAACCATGGCCTTAGGAACATAAACATGACAACATGATCTAAGCATCTCAACTAAAAGAGATAACATGCTCCATATGAACACACCATAACATGTCACAACTCTAAATGCGTATCAAGAGTATACCATGACATAATAATGAAACCATCCTCATACCAAGGATAACATGCCAAATAAAAGCATAAACCACACCTTTGCCAAGAACCCTGTGAGTCCTCAAGATGCAACCATCTCCACATACCAGGAAGAACCATCTCCACATACCATGAAGATAACCAAGAACTCCATGAGTCCTCAAGATCTAACCATCTTCACACACCATGAAGATAACAAGTGCACCATGCAAATGTCAAAGACGCTTCTGCAGCAACAGGATCTAAGACAAACCTCCAACATCTGCAAACACTCAATAAATATATCAATGCCAACAAAACTCCCACTCAACCGTGGTACCAAGTCACCTATGGCATCATAAAATCCATCCTCTCCAAACCAAGAAGATATAAACCAAACCAGGAACTAATCCTGCACTGTCACCCCATCACTGTCACAAGCTCCCACTAAACCATGTATCCAAGCTATCCATGACATATGATGAAAAACCATCCTCTAACCATGAGAATCAACCAAGGCATCAAACCATCAAAGAACTCAAAGTGCACATCATGAGCTCCTCAAAAGAAAACCAAATAACCATGATCCTCAACCAAGAAGATATACCACCATAACTAAATCAGAAAATCCAAGCTAATAAACATCAAGGATGTACCTTTATATCCAATCATGTCATGCCAAAATCCATGGCACCATGATCACATCCATGAACTGAGCATCTGGCTCTCAAAGTGTCCAACCTGTCAGCATAAAATAGTCAACCACAATCCTCCACCATGACTGTACCTGGTAACAACATCTCATCCCTTCTACATGAAGAATAAAAATCAGCAAATCATGTGACTTAAGGCATAGACAACCCAAATCCAAGCCACCAATCTAAATATGCATCAATAATGAAAGATCAATGGGCAAAGACAACCCATAACCAAGCTATAAATGCAACCTGTAAGTATAGACCGCTTACAACACTGCACAACTTGTAGATCCAACAAGTCATCATGCATATCCAAATCCAAACACTGATAACCATATCATCATGAGACCAAACTTGAGTATACAATGACATCAAAACTTAAATCTCCAATGCCATAAACTCACAATGTTACCATAGTCAAAATATACCATAAATAGTTCAGATAAATAACAAATAAATCATGCCAAACCTGCACCAAATCTGAACCAATGTGTAGAGCTCTCCAAGAGCTTTCCGTTGACTACTCGAAGTCCAAAATCCGACTCCGTATGCCCAAGTTATGCCCTAATCCGTGCTCAAAATAAATAACATCTGACTTTAGGGCTCTGAAAACCTGACAAAATATCAAAATCATAGAACCAAACCTACACCATCTTGTAGTGCTCTGAATTAGCTTTCCAACGCCTGTAAGAACTCTAAAATCTGATATTCTGAGAGAAAGTTATGGCCATTTTACTAAGACAGTCTTTTTACCATTTTCAGTACGATTTTTCATTTTTAATTGTTTTTCAGTGACGAAAATTCCGACGGGATTAAATTTGACGGCCATCATGAGCTGAAACCAAAAAACTCTTTCATTCCCTCTGAACATGGCCAAACTAGGGCATATTATATATCAAAATTTATGGAAATGTCGACCCGGATCCAATGGTGAGGTCTGTTTTTACCCAGGAGGTCATTTCTGCAAGCTACCCCCCAAAACCCTCATTTTAAATGAAACATCCGAAAAAACTCTTTTGTCCAACGATTTCCCATGCCCAAATCTTTTAACATCCCATCATAACAGCAAATCCAAAGTCCTCAGATCTGCAATAATTATTCATATATCTTGCCCTTTTCTTTTATCCTCTCATGCATTCCCATGGATTTAATCTAGGGTTACAATAATAAAACCATAGCTCTGATACCACTTGTAAGGAAACTTGGCAACAAAGAATATAACCGTTTCCACATAACCCATAATAGATCTGAAATAAACATGAAATTAAAATCCACATGCAAGAGAATAGACAACATACCCACAAAATTGTGACACAAGATATACCCTGGGAAACCCTCATTGAGGGAAAAACCCAGCCTCCAAAAGCATCCATCATCATGTATTATTCAGCAAAAATACCATTTCCATACAACCATGGAAGCCTTCATGGCCATAGCCACAACCGAGCAAACTATGTGAACAAGCATGAATCCACACATCCCATGCCATGCTTTCAACCTTCACAAATGCTCCCTTGGCTAACCTGTCAAGCCTTGTCCCGCTCGACTCTTGCCTTTTGTCTTCTCTTTGTCACTCTTTCTCCTCTCTATACAACAACTACCCTTGTGGCTGCTTATATAGTAGCAAGTCCCACAAAACCACTAAGTGGTATTACATAAACCATGTGCTAAAACCATGTGCTACCTAACCCACTGACCCCACATTTAATATTGGGCATTTAATTCTTTTCCCCCAATATTAAATAATTACATAAAATATTTTCACAATGTTACAATACAACTCATCAAGTATATCCCATGGGAATCTTTACATGTTGCACGTCCATCTAGGTACAACATTACATAATAAAAATAAAATAATAAAATAACAATATTATGCAATGTGTGCAACACCCATTATCTCAACATTAAGGTTTTGATCTCCTTTATAAGGATTGATCTCTTTGTAATTCATTCACTTTTGATAATAGCAATCTATTTTTTACTATCAAGAATGTCTCATTTGTGGATCTGGGAATTCTAGCCCCCACATCTTATGCTTTTCTCTTTCTGTGATAGGTGTTTGTATGCAGGTGATTCTTAGGAGTTGTGGGGTTGATCTTTTATCAATTTCAACACTTTTGATAAGATTTACTTGAAGAATGGGAAGTGATTATCAATAATTTTAATGCAACACAAACCAATGAAAATCAAGATGAAAAGGAAGTAATGGATGATTTAGAACCATTGATCACAATCAGAAGACTATTCTAGAAAGTTCTAAAACCCTAATTAGGTCAATATTGAAATTACAAAAGAATACTATAAAAGGAGCAGTTAAGAATAGCTTGAAGTTGTTGTTGTTGATGGTATAGTTTAGGTTATTGTGTGAAGAAAGTGAATACTGTCAAGTAAAGAAATGAAGCGACAATACAAAAACAAAGGTCTGAGTTAGTAGTTAAGGACATAATAGAGAGGAACTGCAAATCTATCATAGGAAGGTAATAATTATTGAGCAGAAGAGGGATCTAATCAAGCAAAGTGAGTTTCTACTGTACGTCATTTTCTATTACTTTCTAATTATTGTAGTAGTTTTCTAAATCCTTGAAAAAGGTGGACTTAACAATCTTATATGTAGATCTCTTAATAGAGTACATACTTGACGAGTGTTGTAAAATCCTTGTAAAAGGTCAATCCTTTCAGATCTTATTATATACTCCTAACAAAGTAAGTCATCAAAAGTAATTATAGCCCTAATTAGACAACCTCTTACTACAGTAGTGATAGATTTGTGAGTATCATCCCCATCACAATTTTTCCTATGACTAAGGGTTTATGCAATACCAAATACTTGTGTTATATGTTGTGTTTCATGAGCTTATATATTTTATGTTGTGAGTGTTAGATTAGTTATGACATTTTTATTTGAAAAGTAATGTGATGAATTAATGTTTATCGAGTTATAATAGTAAAGAAAGAAAGGACCAAATTTGTTTGAGTGTGAGAAGCTTTAGAGGATACTGATTCAGCCACCTCTTAGCATCCTATCTATTATGTATTCCAACATATGAATAGTAACAATGGGGGTAGATTTATTCCATGTAAGGTCAAAGCATGTCAAGTGATAAGGACTATAGTTGGGTGAGTTACTATTGGTGGGGAGGAAGGTATGCCTTTAGCTTTCCTTCTAGACGGAAAACATGTTGAAAAATCAAGTCCTTGCAATTGTATAAAAATGGGATCAAATATACCCTCCTTCCTTTGGGACCTAGTGTATAGTCTTGAGGGTAGAGGATCTAGTTTATATGTCAAAAAAGGGGGGACTTTTTGGGGTCTTGGAGCCTCTTGATTTATGAGAGCAATTTGATTTTGTCTTTCCCTTTGGCATTGGAACTATCTAAGAATTGTAAGGCTTATCTCTTCAACCAACTCTTTTTCTTATCCAAGAACCCTACTTTCTCTATGATAATCCTTGTGGATTTGTCTATATCTCTAAGAAATAATATTTAATTGACTCATGATGTCTTCTTGTTCATCCTACAAACCAAGATAGGGTTGTAAGACTGATATGATATTTTTATGAGGTAAGACCATAATGCATGATTAAAGTACAAATAATCCTTGAGATCAACTTCACATTAGAGTTGCCAAAAAATTTGTTGGATAATAGATTTATCCTCCTTTGATATTCTCTTTTAATGAATCCAACAATTCTATTCACTTGAGAGAAAATGAATCTTTTCACAAGAGTTGGACCAATTTACTCACAATTATTGTATACAAAAGTACAAATCCCTTTTTAGATTTTTAATGAATTGACTAAATTATACATTTAACCATAAATTTTATCAAAGGCATTGAAATTCATATATAAACATGAAATAGAATACTAGTTGAGATTAAAGATTATTTTCATCAACCTTTACCATAGTTTTAGTTTTAATCTTGTTGTTCCTTTGTGCTTCTCCCAGACACTTGCTTGTCCTATCTCTAGGTGCTACTTATATATGCACAATGATTATTTTATTGTTATTTGACATTTTCAACCACTCATGTACAATAGTCACTTCTCTATCATTTGGGATATGAAATCCTCGTTCTCCAATGGCTTCAAAAGTTCCTTGAGAATCTAATTCAATGTTTCTTTCCTTCTCTATTTCTTTTTCAATCTCCATAGCATCAAGAACTCCATTAGCATGCACTTCATCTAGGTAGGTCTTTGTGCTCTTCAACACTTGCTTCATAGAGTCAAGTTCAACTACAATGGGGTTACTAGAACCCTTGGTACTCCTATGCTTTCTCTGGGACTTGGTCACACAGGACTTGGTGGATTACTTTTGTAGAGAAACTTCAACCTAAGTACTTTAAAAACCTACGTGACCAACACTTGGATTAGTATTTCAAATAGGGGATTTTGAAATGCTGAAATGGTTATTACTAATAGAGGCTTCTTTTCCTCAACTTGACATCTTTCTAAATCACTTCTCTCTAAGCCATCTCTTTATTCTTCTTATGACATTGAAAGTCTTGGTTTGAATTTCGTTATCCTCTTTCCTCTTCCAATATATGTTCAAGATTGGTATGTGTTTAACCTTTTCATGAAACTCAAGGTCTATCACTTCTTTTTCCTCCTCCTCTTCCACCCCAATGATGCTCATTTTTAAATCGATAGATAGAATTTTCCCCAAACTGAATCAAGTCCACAATCTCTTTCTTACCCCAAGTTCATCTTCATAATTTTCCCAATAATCATCTAGTTGAGGGGAATGTGAGAAGCCTTAAGGCATGTTCAGTTGTGCGATTGCATATCCTCTACTATCAAACTTTCTTTTGGTCATGTAAGGGAGAAAATGTAATTTATTCAATTGAGTTTCTAAGTTTAAGGCAACAGAGATTGATTTACAACTATAGTGACCCAGTTCAAATGGAAAAATCATTGCTAAATTTTTTCCTTCTTTGACTCTCTTGTCTAAGTCAAATGTCTGCATAATTCGATCAAAATATAATTGTCTAAGGAATATCTGGGGAGCTTAAGTGGTTCTCCTTTAAACATGTCAATTCTAATGTAAGTGAAGCAAGGAAATAGGATAAAAAAGCTACCATAAATGCTCACTAACTTCGTAGCCTCTTCAAACATTCTCATGTTCATGTTTCCTTTCAATTCATAAACAAACCTCCCAAAGAAGACATCATTTACTCTGACATAATTCCCATTATATCTTTTCTCTTTCAAGTGGTGGTAGTATTCATAAACACTCATTCCTACCACCCATGTTTCATGGTGCAACCCCTATCATTCCCTCATATAAGCCAAGATATAAAACAAATATGAATACATGTAGAAATTACATCATCTAAAGGAATTACCATGCTATTTGTATAACCTTTCTGAAATTTCCTCTCCCCAATCCAAGAACTTATGACCTCCAAATAGGACTTGATAAAGAAGTACATCTAGTCCTCTTAATGAAAGAAATATTTGTTCCCTTTTACTAGGTTGACGAGGATTACTATGCCTCTCACCTCTAGAATTAGGTGTTTTTGAGTCAGTGGCTTAGGTAGCCTATTACCATCCTTCTAAAATTTCAACAATCAATTCCTTGCTATTATATTTTTGTACAAGCCCTTATTCTCTTGAAATATAGAGTAGGATTTCCCAACTATCTAATCCTCATTTGACCCTTATGAGGAATTCCCATTGTTCTCATTATTGTATCCTTGTTAATCTTACGATCTCACTACCATCATATTTTTAGATACATCGATTCTCCATATCGTACCTATTCAAACATTCATTCTAGCAAAAGTTCTTAGCATGAAAATTCCACAAAGAAGGCACCCACTTCTACTAACCCATTATCAACTATTTTTTTCACCATGGACCCTTTTGACATATTCTTAGTTTTCTCGTGAAAACTGTCAAATTGATGCATGTCAGAGAAGTGTCTCCCAACTCAGGAAGATCGCTAACCAAAATAGAGATTTCTCCTAACTTTGGAAGTGTAGGTTCCATACTCATGAAAATATAAATATAGGTAATATTAAATGTAGGACTAACTATAATTTCTTCACAAAAAGGCATAATTTTAAAGAAGGAATACTAGGACTCACCTCTGTTATTCATCAATTCTCCTCAAATTTGTAGTAATATTTGTGAATACCTACCCGCAATTGCCTACTTCACAAACCCTCAAGTTTCAAAATAACTTTTTTTAAAAACTTTTTTCTCTTCTACATACAAGAACAAGAAAATATAAGCGGTAGTTATACGTGGGTGATAGTCTACTTGCTCGTGAGAAGATAAATGGTTTAAAAGGAAATAGGCATTAAAGTAATTATGCACATGTACTCCCTTATGATAAGCTCAAATTGTAGTGATTATTTATTAATTATAACTTTTTAAATTTATAAGTAGGCAACATGCTTCCCCATACTTCACTTTTTGGCTTGATGTATCATGATTTTTCTTTTAATGTTCAACCATAAGTGAACCTTGAACCACAAACATTGAGACAGTTGTGTTTGAGGTTCAAGTCCATTTATCAACATAGGACTACCATATGACATGACTTATTACTGTGATGCCCAAAACATTATAGGAAACAAACATTCAACCTTAAACCATGAACCTAAAGAAAATGAGTTCAAGGTTCAAGTACAAAATTGACTACACTATTTTGGAGTTTCATTTACTCGACAATTAGAACAAGAGTACTAGGAAGCAGATTAAACCTAAACCATAAACTTGGAAGGCACAACTCAAAACAAGTAATGCAAGATATTAAAAACTAAAAAACTTGACCAAATTTAACAAGTGACAAATTTAACTAGTAACCTTTGTAAGTAGGAAAAGAAGACTTGAGAAAAAAGGAGGGGTTAACATTTCTACATCACAACATGCATAACATCCATAGTTGAGAAATGAAAGGAAAGTTTGAGCCTAACTAGATAGGACCATTTATCATTAATGCTAAATCCAGATTTAGAGCATATTAGACAACCACTTTAGAGGGTGTCTGCTACTTGATCCTGTTAGTATTGAGCATCTCAAGTTCTTCTATGCAGATTTTTCAACAAAGTTCTTATAAAAAAAATTATAAATAAATAAATAACATTACAAAAAGGTACTAGAAAAAGTATAAAATTTAGGAAAAGTCCAAAAATTTCTTTTTTACTACTTTGATGAAATATGGTAAACAATTGCCTTAGCAATATCAAAAGCATCAAAATTTGCAAAAAATAATAATAATAAGATAAGAAAAGTGGATAAAGCAAAAATAAATAAATCAACCACTAGTGAAAACTTAGTAATCATGTAGTTGTAATAAGTACCATGGTAAAACCTATCTTAGACACCATGTGTAGAAAACTTAGATCCATTATCTATTAGCAAAGCTTGCTCCCCTCTACCCATTCGCCTGTAGATTCCTTCAGTTATTGCATATTTTCGCAAGAGTCCTTTGTAATTCACTTGTTCTTGCATTTAACTTTTCAAATACCTCTCTTTCGTGAGGCAATCATTATGTGGTTCTTTTGTAATTAAGATTCCCTATTTTAGACACAATAACCTTACGAGTGCTTGTCAAAATCAATATTAAGATCAAATTTTTGAGTTGTTGTTCCCTTTATAGACACATTCAACAAATATGCACTTTAATAAAAATAATCAATCTTTTTCCCTTTAGGATGCATCCTTCCTAAGTTGACTTATTAGATCCACCATCACAAAAAAATTCATGACAAGACTTATGGCCTGAATGTCTACTTTGAAGAGGCCTTTTTGTATATTTTATTTTGTGTGTCATGAGAAACCTACCCATGATTGTTATTATCTTTAATATATTTTTATATTTTGAATGGTGTATATTGATACATATGTCATTTGTGGTATGATTTGTTCTTTGACACTCTATTGTGTCTTTGTTGATTATCAATTATGGTTATACATATCCTACTTGGGGAAATGGGTTAGCACACTTCTACCAATGTCCCTAACAAGGCTTAGGTACGCAAGGACCTCCTTGATGAGTACATGACCTTTATTCCACCATGGCTATGTGTTCTACATCTATGTTTCTAAATGTATATATTGTGTCTGAGAGTCTAGTTCATGGAAAGGAACCATACCATCTATACTGTTACAAGACATAGTGTGTCACTTCTTTTGTAAAATGAAATTGGGTTAAGCTCTTTGACATAAACATAAAGTAATCCCACTCAAATCAATTGGTTTGGATACATTTAGTTAAGTTCGCTATGCATTTTTGTCTCAGACAAGGGTTTTGTTTATTCTCCCACCTAGTTAGTTACCTAAACCTATTAGCTACTATTGGAACATACAAAAAAAGATGTCTTATTTAGAATTTGCACTTAACTAGTTGTATTGTATTAAACCCATTATATTTGGTTGTATTTGTTTTTTAAAGAATCATAACGTGTTACTGCAATTTCTATAGATTCATTTTTAGATTGCATAATTGTTACTAACAAGTATAACTATTGACTTCAAATTGCATGCAATGACTCTATTGTATAACTTGCATCAATGGTATAGTTAATTGCATTATTTTGTGTCATTGTTATTAATGAATTTATTTATTAACGTCAAAAATTAATATAAAATTTTCATTTGCATTAGGTTTATTTCATATATATTTCTACCTAGTTACTACATTTAGTTATATTTATTAATAAATACATCATTATCCATCTATCTTTTACATTCATCCATAACATTAATCATCACATGTAAATTGCATTGTAATTATATCTAATTCATTACCATTAATCATTAATAATTATCTGTAGTATATTGCATGTCAAATATATCTAAAAATCCATCCATCCACACATCATAATCATGCATAATCAAATTCACATTATATAGATCATATCATCATTAATACTCAAAATACATCATGTCATCACATTAAACATACTCTATGTAATCCTTACATCACAGCCACATTAGGATCATCATATACCATAATCACAAAGTCAAAAACATCTTTTATCACAAATAGTAGCAACATGATCTTATAGAAAGTCATCATGCACATATATCACATCCATTTCAAACATATATGACCATAATAATAATCTCATACATATATAATCAAAGAATAAATGTTATGAATGCACTAAAGTCCACAACCATAAGTAATTGAGTAAAAATATATCAATACTGTCATTGATACTGGACATCGATATTCCAATCATGGTATAAAAAAAATACATCAAATTGCACCTAGATACTATTGTACATGTAGTCTCATCAAAAAGTTAAACCCATGTATAAATAAAACACTAATGGGCTCTAAGGGGGCTAGTTGTGAGGGTGTCCTTTTACCTCCCACACTATCAATGCATGGTTATCTCATTGAACCTCGTGAGACCTAATGTTGTTTAATCTATGGTTTAAGATGACATGCAAGCTCATTGAAATCAAGAGCTCTCTACTATGATAATATTGCCTCGTAATATAATTGTCTATAATAGACAACCTATAAGACTCCCCTAGTCTTATGAGTTTGTACATTGAAGGCCTTCTACATAACCTAAGCTATACTTGGTACACTAGACTCTTGTAGAGACATTTTGTGATAGCCTTGGTATTCCTCAACCTAACATTGCCATAAGTCCCTCTCTACTCTGAAGGTGTTCATATGACAATGACTCTCATCCATGTAGCCCCATGGCTCTACTATACCAATGTGAGTCTCTTCCATGGTGAACTCACTTGTATCCACCCTAGCTTAAAGTATTTCATAAGATACTAGGGCACCATTTTCCCTATGTCTCTCTACTTATAAGCCCCCTATAATTCTTTAACCTCAATTTGGGTATTGTCTACCCTCATTATTTTAGTAGCCAATAAACTATACAACTAGGCCACCTCTATCTATAGTTTAATCTTATCAACCATTATAGTATCAAAGTCCTTCCAAACATAACCAAGAGGTGGTTCGCGAACCCAAGTTACTAATTATGTTGTTGGGGCATCATGTAATGGTACTTATCCTTATACTTTTTGTACTGATACTACTAGCTATTGTACTACCTATGCTAGCACTAATGTTGGCACTTGAACTATACTCCATCTTTCCCTTAGACATGCTACAACTTTAATCTCCAACCAAGCCACTAAGCCAATTGAATAGTGACTCATTGTCTCCACAGTGTACCTAACTCCCAAGTAACAATTAGATACAAAATCCCATAAACCACTTAATCATAAACTACCATCAAATCCTTAAAGACATGTAGTGTATTTCATGTATGGAGCCCTACCAGTAATCTAGTTGTTAAATTGCACATATTGGAGGTAGTATAAATTCACCTAATCATCCTCTTTATACTCTTGTTGTGCAAAATTCTAGTGATTCCACCACTTACAATTTATAAATGGAGTTTGGTTATCGCATTGAGAGCTCTCCTCCAAAACCTGACTAGATCTATTGATGGATAGTAGAGAGGAGGTATATATTTACAGGATTTTGGATCGTGAAGTTACCTCATCTCCAGATGACATATGGACCATGCGATAACAATATGCTCCCACGAACATACTAGTAATAGTGTCACACTGGGTCCTGGTGTCCTACCCTTCTAATAGGCACACACGTATAAATCATAATTAAGCTAGCCTAAGATAATATACCCCCAAAAATATCTCTTCCCTCCCTCTTGAAGTATTGTGTTCAATAGATGGGCCTAGACCATGGGAAACCCTTGACCCACATGATCAAACATTATGTACCCATTAATCAACCCAACTAGATATTGTATGCGTGAATATGTGGCCTCTGCTAACACACACACTTCAACACGGTCATTGTATGCGGATTCATCCCGAAATGAACATTGGATTGTTCATCTAAAAATCAACCTGCAAAGCGACCTATTGCCTTCTATCTAGAGGGAATTGCTTGTTAGATATCCTTAGATTCGAGGTGTTTAAGCAACCAGACCCTGTAAGAACGAAGGATTTAAGAAATGAAATTAATCTATATGATTATGTAGATTAATCTAGAATAAGAAATGCATTCTAATCTAAGAACAAGTAAAGGAAACTAGATTAATCATATGCATATTATGCTAAATGAAATTAAGCTAGAAAATGAATATGAAAGTAGGGAGCTCAAATGAATGCACAATCCAGCAGCAATTCGATGCAAATTCTCATTCAAGCTCTTCCCAAAATGAAGAGATGAGGGTCTCTTAAATAGACTTTCCTAGAATCCATCAACGGTTGAGATTGATTTCAATCAACGGTCAGGATTAAAGGCGAGGTTCAATCATAAAGGGAGATTCCCAAATTAAAGGGAATTAACAGATTTAATTTGAGTAAAATAAGGAGTTAACTGATTTAATTTGAGTAGAAAAAGGAGTTAACTAATTTAACTCATTTTTTATCAATAGTGAACTAGAAATTTCCCTTTTTGAACTGAAGAGAGATTTTGATGAAATATTTAATTTAATAAAATGAGATATGCTCTCATAATTACCTTTTCTATTTAATTAAATAATCTTTAATTAATTAGAGACACTTTTCTTATTTAATTAAATAACTTCATTTAATTAATTAGGAATGGCTTCCCATTTAATTAAATAACTTTGTTTAATTAATTAGAAGTAAGTACTCCATTTAATTAAATAATTTTGTTTAATTAATTAGAAATACCTTTCCCATTTAATTAAATAATTACATTTAATTAATCAAGATAGGCGTATTTATTAAATTAAATAAATTTAATTCCATAGTACATTAGCCTTAGGATATAATTATAATTTAATTAAAGTATAAATACTTAATAATTAAATTAAATATTAATCAATTGATTTAATGTGACTAATATGAGTAAATACTATAGGAATTAAATAATAAGCATGATGAATGCAGATTTAGGTTTTTTGTATTTGACAATTAAGTCAAGTAGCGAGTAGTAGAATGAGAATTGCCTATTAGAATAGGTCTTAGGATTGATCAGAAATAGACCAGAATTGATATCATGGCAATGAGCCAATTTTGGGGTATTACATTTTTCCCCTCTTTGAATGAATGTGAGAGCAGCACGTTCAATTCAAAGAAAATCAGAAAGCATGATGCAAAGATGAGATTGGTTTCGAAGTTGATGACACGGAGACCAATTGATAAGCTTTTAAGGACCATCTCTAGAACAGAGCTTAATCCTAAGGAATCCAAGTAGAGCACTTAGATACCTAAGATTGATAGCATTTAAAAGACGATCTCCAGAACGAAGCATAATCTTTAAGGATCCAGACAGAATATCTAGATACCTGAAATTGATAGCATTTAGAAGATTATCTCCAGAATGAAGCTTAACCTTCAAGGATCCAGATAGAACACCTAGATACCTGAAATTGATAGCATTTAGAAGATTATCTCCAGAATGGAGCTTAACCTTCAAGGATCCAGATAGAACACCTAGATACCTGAGATTGATAGCATTTAGAAGATTATCTCCAAAATGGAGCTTAACCTTCAAGGATCTAGATAGAACACCTAGATACCTAAAATTGATAGCATTTAGAAGATTATCTCTAGAACGGAGCTTAACCTTCAAGGATCTAGATAGAACACCTAGATACCTAAGAATAATAAATGATAACAAGGTCCTCATCATGAGTCATAAAATCATCCCCAGAACGAGGCTTGATCCTCAGGAGTCAGGGTTTAGACTGTCCCAATACCTGTCTATCGAACTTTGAGAAGAGTTGTTATAAGGTTGATCAATTGATGAAAAGATAAGATAGATGGAAAAGATGCCAGATAGAAGGGAACAAAATGCCCCAAGTGAGTAGGACATAAGATGGGAACTAGACGCTCCGAGTAATAAGTATTTAATGATGTAATCATCCTGCCCCCTCGAGAGCGAAATCGAAAGATGACACACCAAAAATATGATTTGAAGCAGTATATCATGAGATATAGAAGAAATTTGAGATTCAACAGAATCTAGAAGAGATCAGAACGATCTGAAGAAGATTCAGGGTTGATTTGAAATGATTGCAAAGTCGCAAAGACCAAGTTTGACCAGAAGTTGACCAGATTTAGCCATAGTTGACTTAAGTTGACTATTTTCAAAATGAATTTTGAAAATATGGAGAATGTAAAGTTGAAAGGATTCCAAGAATCACAAAGTATCAGAAAGATTTGGGTTGCATAAGCGTTCGATCGCGTTGGTCCCCAAAATTTTAAAATGCATTTTTGAGGCTCTTAAGTGTGTCAGATTTCGAATTTGATCTCAAAAATAGATCCAGAACAGTCCAATTAGCCAGGGGTGTGATTTTTGCACAAATTCGAGCACTTTGAAAAATTTGGTCAACACCTATATAAGGGCTCGAAGGGTCATTTTCAATTCATTTGTGCTTTTGTCTTGTAGTGATTTGGAGCTCTGATAGAGACATGACAGTGAATGTGAGATATCATCATTTTGAGCACTCTAGACAACATAGTCGGCCAGCAGACCACGAACCACCGGTGAGTCATCGATTTCCCATCTTCGTACTTTTGTTGTCACAAATTTTGAGGTCATTTATTGCACTTTTTAGCATGTTTTAGGATTGTCAATTCTTTCTTCACGCGAGACCAGTCTCTTCTAGTGCGAAGATCTTCTTTCTTCGCGCGAAGAAACAGGATCCGTTGTTTCTTCGCGCGCAGTCGGAGGATCTTCGCACGACGCAATTTTGGTTTCGCGTGAGGATGGGGATTCTTCGTGCGAGACGATTCGTGTTTCGCGCGAGAATCTCTTTTCTCACGCGGGTAGCTCTATCTTCGCGCGAGATCTTTTTTCGCGCGAAGGCTAGATTCTTCGTGCGAAGAAAGAATTATTTCGCGCAAAACTGGATGTCTTCGCTCGAAATTGAATGTTTTCGCGCGAGATTTCACGAATCTTGCACAAAATTCTGTGATAGTTTTGTGATTTCACACTTAGAAATTGCACTTTATTTCGTTTTGATGCTTCGATTTGACTTGATACTGATCGTTTGTTTGTCATTTTTTATTGTACGTGCAGGAGGTCTTCAAAGATGTTTCATTTAGATCTCATTATCTGCCATATGGAGAGTTATTGTGGAGTTTGGATGACGCAGATCGGGCACACATTGCTCGATTGGGTTTGTCTTCTCTTTGCCGAATTCCAGCCGTGATGGTGAATCACGACCTTCTCATTGCATTGGTAAAGCATTTCCATTCGGAGATGAACACCTTTCATTTGCCGATGGGTGAGATGACCATCACACCAGAGGGCATATGGAGGATCTTGCGAATTCCTTTTCACGATGCCCGGGTGGTGTATGATACAGTGCCTTGATTAGGGATAGAGGCACTATCCATTATTTTTGAGAGAGAGCTACCGAGAGGCAGGGCCATCAGCTAGGATGAGTTGATGCATACCTATGGACCCACACACAGGTTGGCATCCGTGCTAAGTATTTTTTTGAGCTGCTTCCTATGTCCTGACAGGGGACAACATGGGTTGGAGTGTGGATGGGGTGTCATGCTCCATAGGATGGTTGAGGCACCCGAGATCTTTGGGTGGGGTCAGTGCATGTTGGCCCATCTTTTTCATGAGATGCATGAGGTCATCTTCCACAAGAAGAAGACCATGGCAGTGGGTGTTTATGTTCTACAGATCTGGGCCTGGGAGCATCTCCCTGTATGTAGGCTAATTTTTTAGGATTCTCGGGAGCCCATGGAGCCCTACATCTGCAGATATCGAGGGCATATTACCCAGGCCCACTTGGGTAAGACTGAGCACTGGTAGACACATCTCGATGACCTGGTGTCTGTTATATGGCAACCTTGGAGAGAGATAGAGGACTGGGATGATGCCCCTAGAGAGTTGCCTTGGATGTTTAGTTCTCGACCGCTGAGCAGGCAAGACGACATCAGTCATAGAGAGATTCGTGATCTCACGAGTGTGGCGGCAGTATGGCCAACCACAGGATATTTCAGCTAAGTACTGTGCCTATGCCAAGGTGCAGAGGGATATTGAGCGGGGATGGCCTCCACGGATGGATCCAGGATGATCCATGATAGACATTTGCAGCCTAGCTGCAGTTCAGTGGGACTACCTGCCGGCGATAGCAGATGTAGGGATGACACCTACATATCAAGCATTTTTTATCAGTCATCCATACCCACATTTTACAGATCCAATGGGGATGGTAGGGCAGGTACAGGGACAGGGACAGGGATAGGGACAGGTGCCCCAGCAGTAGCAGGCACAGCCACAGTTTCCACCATAGGTCTAGCACTGGGTACAGCAGATGCCTATTCCCCCACGTCAAATGGGATCAGACCCAGGTGCTGGGGGCAGTGGGGCAGGACACAGTCGGTGGAGGAGGCAGAGGACAAAGGAGCAGCCCCTCAGCAGGCACCTGAGATGGTTGATGAGGATATGCTGGATCAGCCGACAGGTGGGGTATAGGATGTGGTACGGCGGTACCGAGAGCAGGTTCATGCAGCCTCCCGACAATTGGGAGAGTTGCAGATTGCATTGGCAGTCAAGGATGCGCAGCTGGTAGAGTGACAGCGAGAGACAGATTTTTAGAGAGAGCGCGTGGAGACTGCAGAGCGGAGATTGGAGCTAGCACAGGATGAGATCCACTTCCAATCAGCTCAGGCAGCATATTATTATGCAGCATATACTAGTGCAGTACCTGATGAGACATTACAGGTTCAGCGATTCTCTCAGTATGCGCAAGAGTCTGGAGGTGCACGACCTCCTGTCAGGCCAGATATGCCACCACTGCCTCTGCCACCTACTACCCCTGCTCCTCCTGCTCCTCTTGGAGGTGAGAGTTTGGGACAGAGTTAGATGCTCTGTGTATGAGTTTTGATTTTGATCTCTGGCTATGTATCGATTGGTGTGCCAGCACCACATGTATCATTTTTTATTGATTGCGCTCGAGTAGTGCTCATTTTTGTACTGACCCATTCTTTGACATATATGTATATACGAGATTTTGTATTCTTGTGTACATGTCACTGTCTATTTTGTTTTGCTTTGATGTACATGAGATGTATGTTGTAGTTAGATAGAACACATATGTATGAACTGACATCTTACGTAGTGTTGTGTGTTTTTGTTTGACAGTCATAGGTATTCCATTGAGGAGCGAGAATCGACGAACCAAATGCTTGTGTAGCCGTGGAAGAATCTGATGCATGTGGAGTATGAACAGAATTACCATCGAATTGTGTGCTAATGCAAATGAAGTATGTAATACAAGACTATGTTAAATGCAACCCTAGGTCTGGTTACCAAGCCTCGATGATTTATCATCACTGGATATAAAATAAAGCTCATATGTTATACAACTCCCACTGACATTGCAATCATGAAAATATGAATACAACATATGTTATTGGGATGTCGGGATTAAATGTAAGCATTTGAGGCACAAGAAGCCAGAATGACCAGAACATTTGTCCCTTTTAATGTAGCAAGTTAACATAAGCATCAAAGCATAAATGCTAGGATGACCTGAATGTTGCTTGCATGACAAGTACACCAAACACACGGGAGATTCCTCTTATGCTAAGTATTCAGTATTCATTTTTTCTGCAATGACCCTTGCGTTCGTAACCTGAGACAGAAGTCTGCTAGATATACTCGCAGTGACCTGTACGTTCACTTAATAGGACGAGTATCAGTATGTACTATAGCATGAAGAGTTCACTCCAAAAAACAAGGAGAAAAACCAATGTCATTGACGTATTTGTATAAAAGGAGTCAAGGTACACATGGCCATCCAATACGAGATGGAGGCTCTTATAGTGGACACCCCTCTTATAGGAATAGATCAACTTATTGGAACTAAACTACAAACAGAAAGCAAAGAAAAATATCATGCCCCCAGTCATTACTTCTCTAGTCGAAGATGACATCATCGAGTTGCTCAAGGAGATATGATAAAGAAAAACAAAGCAAACAAAGAAAATGCTCAGCATATCCAAACAAGTATATCATTTTTTTTTGAGTTTAATGTTTTCGGGATTGATGTCAAGTGCTAATGTCCAGAACATGTAAGAAAGAAATCTCTTCAGTAGGGTGACGACAGTAGGCAGACGCAGTTAGAACGACTAGTGACTGAGGTCAAAGAGGAATCTTCACGATGAAGAACCTAAAGAGGACTAAGCGACAGTAGACAAACACAACCAGGATGACTGGTGACTGACGCAAAAGAGATCTTCCATAAAGGAATCTTGAGACATGACCCAAGCAACGATAGGTAGACATAGCTGAAACAACTGGTGACCGTTGTGGAAGAGATTCTATGAGAAGAATCTCGAAAAGAGTGACACTGGTGACAGTAGGCAGACACAGTCAGAACAACTAGTGACTGTCGCGAAGGAGATTCTATGAGGAGAATCTCGAAAAGAGTGACACTGGCGATAGTAGGTAGACATAGTCAGAATGACTAGTGACTGTTGCGAAGGAGATTCTATGAGGAGAATCTCGAAAAGAGTGACACTGGTGACAGTAGGCAGACGCAGTTAGAACGATTGGTGACTGTCGCGAAGGAGATTCTATGAGGTGAATCTCGAAAAGAGTGACACTGGCGACAGTAGGTAGACGCAGTCAGAATGACTGGTGACTGTCGCGAAGGAGATTCTATGAGGAGAATCTCGAAAAAAGTGACACTAAGGGGGAATGCCCCCAAGCTGTAACAAGACTCAATCCATGGATACATGAGCGGGAAGCAGGAAAGAAAAAGCATGAAAGCGACTGTACAGAATAGCCAAAAGATGCACTGCAAGATGGAGCATTGGGAACAAGAGGCGCCTGTTTACCAGGTTTTCACCTTCTTGGCAAGTTTTCTCTTTTTTTTTTTCTTTTCTTTTTTTTGGATTTTTAGAGTTTTTGGAAAGAATTCAAGCCTTCTTCAATTTGAATAGTGCTCCTATAAGAAAGATAAGTTATGATAAGCCAAGGCCATAGCAAGGTACACTCAAAGATGCTGATAAAGTAATGGAACGGAAATGATAGAAAAATGAGAGGTAGATGGAGGATAAGGTTGTTGGTTTTGAAAGAATAAAACAAGCAAGGATGGCAAGCAGGCATAAGATTTAGAGAATCTCATGAGGATGGATGAGATATTAGGCAAGATCAACATTGACACACACCTTGAAGCATAGTGGAATGATGGAGGAAATATGGATGAAATAGATTGAGGCTTAGATATATGAGGTAGCAAAGCCATTTTGGAGAGGGGTGGAGTAGAAGGTTTTGAAACCTTTTTAGGAAGATGTTGGGAAGGAGATGGAGTGGAAACCTTTGGAAGCTTGAATGTCAACTTTGATTTGTTTTCAATATTCAAGTCCTTCAAAAGAGACTTGGGAATCGATATAGCTTTTGATTTTTCATTAGATGCTTTGGAACGCATTTCTTCAACAATAGATTTATGAACCCATACTTTCTTTGGTTGAGCTCTTTGAATAGTGGACCTTTGCGGTCTCTTTTGCATATTTTCCTTCTTGGCATTCACATGTTGATTAGGGGAGACATAGTGAAATTTTGAGGATGGATTCATTCACTTGTGTTTAAGTTGATCATCCAAAGGACTTGGGATTTATGGATGAATAAGGCCAATATGATTGGTTTAGATGGAAAGGTGAATGTGAAGAGTTCAAGTATGTGTATCTTTGTTGATCTTGGGGTAGAGTAGGAGGAATGTGTAATGAGCTAGTAGTGGCAATAGGAGATAGAGGAACATAAGGTCCCAATATGGATGGAAGACTTGAAGGTTTTAGCTTAGATGGATAAGGACCAAGAATAGATTTAGAAGATGTGAACGGACCATGAGTATGGATATTAGCATCTTTTAGAGTGAGCAAAATGACCAAAGCCATCAATAGATTTATGAGGAACTGTTATAGGAGCAATACCTTTGACAGGAGTATTTAAAGCTTGAGCATAGTTTGGAAGTGAATGTAGCGAGGTAGAATAAGAGAGCGAGGGAACACTTTTCTCTTCAAAAGGAAATTTGGGTAACATAGGAAAAGTATCCTTCTCTTGATCTTTTGTAATCTCCTTAAGGATGGTGGAAGGAATATCTTGATCTTGCTTAGTAGAGGTGCATGACATGGGAGATGGAGGACTATGTGGCTCTTGAGATGGAGGCACAAGATCTTGGAAGACTTGAAAGGGGATGAAGGAAATTGGTCTTGATCAACACTCGTTTCTTCATCATTTAAGTGGTCCTCTTGACATGAAACCAAATCCAAGGATGAGGGAGTATCTGAATCTGTATTCGGATATATTTCTAGAGTCTCCATAACATGCTCTTGAAGGGACAATGGAGGAATAGTTAGATTGGGGATAATAGGAGGAGCAACACATGGAGGTTTTGGATCTTTGCTTTGTGTAGTATGGGAGAGGTTTGCAGCTAAGTCAAGATTAGCCTGGGTTTCCTTTAAAGGTATTCCTTGAGGGTACACATAGTCAACTAGGGGAGTAGTGAGTTCTTTTGGTGAATATGTGTTGGAAGGATTGGATAATTTAGAAGGTGGATGTATGTTGGAGGAAGTAGAAGTTGTGTTTGAACCTTTACTAGACATGGTTTAATGAGGCTGATCCTTCTTGAGAGTAGAATCTATAGTAGTTGAGAGTTTAGATTTTTGAATTATGCCTTTGTCAAAGAGATCTTGAATCTTGTTTTTCAGCTCCTTACAATGTGAAGTTTTATGTAAATTATGTCTATGATAGGCACAATAGTTACTCATAAAGGAAACTCCTGCCAAAGTGATCTTAGGTAATACAATGAGTTTCTCTTCAAGAAGTTCTTCCAAGGTTAATTCATAAGATTTTCCCAAAGGTGTGAAATCATGCTTTGGTTTAGGTTCCCAAGGTTTTTCTTCAAAAATATTTCTAGATTTCTTGGGTATTTGTAGAATGTTTTGAGATGGCTTGGACTCAACATTATAGGAAGGTAAATAATCTTGCAAGGAGAATTTATTCGATGATGTGTCATCTTCCTCCTTCAGTCTTTGAAGTTGAGTGCTCATTGATTGGATTTGTTGCTTCATGTTTGCAATAAGTAGCTTTTCTTCCTCACTAGGAATATTGGATTTAGCACAGTTGTTGGTAGCCATTTTGATGTACTATGTTTCAAGTAGTGATAGCCAAGTTTTAGAACATAAGTCAAGTTGCCACAGTCATAGACAATGACAAAAGGCAGCAGCTTAGACAAGGACCACATTAGAATGTAGTCTCAGAAAAGCAAGATAAGAGTGCAGTATACTAAGGTATGAATAGTTTGATTTGAAGGCTAGAATAGCCAAAGATTATGACTATCATGACACAGAGTACAACAAGCACTAAAGGACAAGAGCAAGATAACTGAGAGACAAGACTAGTTAAAGTATGGATCACAAGTCATTAGCTAAGTAGGATGCCACTATTTGAGGAATGTTTGCAGATAGAAAGCGATAAAAGGATGCAAAAAAGGGCAGCGTGCAAATCGCAAATAGCTAGATTAGACCCAAATTGGTAATGCTGATACAAAGTCTCGCACAAAAAATATTTACGGGTCGCGCAAAGAAGTTTTACAGGCCGCACGAAGATGTTTCTGTCTCGCGCGAAGTTCAGTAACAGTTTTTAATTTCGCGCGAGGACCAAATGATTTCGCGCGAGACTTAAAAAGTTTTCGCGCTAGAAAGCAGATCAGTTTTAGAACAGCGACTGATTTTGGCAAGATTTTTGGACTTTTCAGACAGATTGAGCAGATTGTCAAGACAAGTTCAATTTAACAGACAGCAAATTTGATCATTTTAGTAAGCAAGCAGATAAACAGGCATGTAGAATAGCAAGCAGGTGATATCAAACATGTTTGAAAATAATGAGCAAGGGAAAAAGCAACCTTGCGCATGAACAATCAAGTGACTTAGTATGCGCTGATTCCTAAAAGAGCTAATTGTGTATGTTTTCAAAGAGTTTTGCAATCATTGCACACATTCCTAGAAAGTAAAAAAGTTGGCCTCTCTAATTTTTTTAGTAATGGTTTGACTCTGCAACTTTTATGACTCACAGGGGTGACCTCCAATCCCGGCGCACCAAGTTTTTGACACAGTCCGAGAACTTAATCTTCAAGAGCTGCTAGGGAGATCTAACAACCCACAATGAACCATACCCATGGAGATTTCTTCCACAAGGAAATTTATATAGCGGTTGTCACTACCATGGCGAAAATGACTATTACCGCTTGAGGTTTTATCATCACAGTTTTCCCTATAAAGGGATTGTCTGCTACAGTTAACCCTCTCTAAAGGTGACCGAATCACAATAGTATACCACAAGGGGACTTAGCTTCCAGATTCAAGGTTTTGACACCTTTTCACCTTTAGCCCAATCAAAGCAGACAGATTAATTTGACACGCTAAACTAAGATTATCTCTTAAAGATCTATGATATCATCTCCCAGTGATCTATCAACCTCTCTGGAGAAAGGATGCCTCAATCTACAAGTTGAAGATTCATCTATCTACGAGATGCTCAAAGTATCCTCCCCACCTACAAGGAATCCGTCTTAGAGAGGAGTTTCACTAGGAACCCCCTCCCTCAAGATCCACAAATAGTGTTCATGGGGGCCTAATTACTATGTGTGTACAGATGTTAATTTCCAAAAGCAAATCTATCCAAAAGCAATCAAAAAGCACAAAGTGGTACACTTAATGCTTTAACTAATGCGAGGTGAGTCCAAAGATGTGGAACATTTAACCCCTCGCATAAGCCAAAACGAGTCCGAAAAAGCACAAAAGGGTTGCCTAGTGGAGCATTTAACGCTTCTTTCCTATAGACCCCTCCCCTTTAACGTGGTGCTAATCTTGCAACCACAAGGTGGAACGAGGGGCCGACAGATTAGCAAGTCCAATAACCCAAGATACCTAATTAGATCTATCACTAGTAACTAAGCCTACTAGATGAAAACTAATGAAGATCACAACCTAGTATCAAATTATGTATGTGTTGTAAAATGAGAACATGGAAGGAAACACACACAAGCTTGACATGAGAGATGTTCGTTTTAGATCCAAATCAAGTGTTATCAGTCAAAGAGAATTACCTGGTAATCTTTGCAACACGCTTAGTAGATGTTTTACTTGTTTTTAGCAACTTTATCACGCTTTTCCAATTGTCCTACAAACCGCTGTTATGATTATTTATCTGGAAAATTGGAAAAAAGTTGTCTTCTGTATTGTTGTTCCAAAAAAAAAAAAAGCATGAAAAAACCAGAAATAGTGAGCAGTTAGCAGAAAAATTAGAAAACACGAAAATCAATGCAAAAATAGCAGAGTTTCGCACGAAATTTCTGACAGAGCCGCGCAAAGTTATTTCTATCTCGCGTGAAACTGTTTGGAGCCTGCACGAAACTATTTTCAGCCCGAGCAAAGAAACAAGTGTCGTGCGAAAATTCTGACAGAGCTGCGCGAAGTTATTTCTGTCTCGCGCGAAACTATTTGGAGCCTGCGCAAAACTGTTTTCGAGCCGCACGAAGAAACAAGTGTCATGCAAGATTTTCCATGCTGAGGAACTTTCTCGCGCGACCAAGAGAGAATCTTCATGTGAAGATTCTGGATCTTCGCGCGAAAATGAACAGTCTCGCGCGAACATTCCTAAATCTGTATGGAACAGTACGGACAGAGAACAAAAAAATGATTAAAAAATACAGAAAGAGGCTAGAAAATTTGATTTTCGTGCCCCACGGTGGGTGCCAAAAATGTATGTGTGAATATGTGGCCTCTGCTAACACACACACTTCAATACAGTCATTATATGCAGATTCATCCCGAAATGAACATTGGATTGTTCATTCGAAAATCAACCTGCAAAGCGACCTGTTGCCTTCTATCTAGAGGGAATTGCTTGTCAGATATCCTCAGATTCGAGGTGTTTAAGCAACCAGACCCTGTAAGAACGAAGGATTTAAGAAATGAAATTAATCTATATGATTATGCAGATTAATCTAGAATAAGAAATGCATTCTATTCTAAGAACAAGTAAAGGAAACTAGATTAATCATATGCATATTATGCTAAATGAAATTAAGCTAGAAAATGAATATGAAAGTAGGGAGCTCAAATGAATGCACAATCCAGCAGCAATTCGATGCAAATTCTCATTCAAGCTCTTCCCAAAATGAAGAGATGAGTGTCTCTTAAATAGACTTTCCTGGAATCCATCAACGGTTGAGATCGATTTCAATCAACGGTCAGGATTAAAGGTGAGGTCCAGTCATAAAGGGAGATTCCCAAATTAAAGGGAGTTAACAAATTTAATTTGAGTAAAATAAGGAGTTAACTGATTTAATTTGAGTAGAAAAAGGAGTTAACTGATTTAACTCATTTTTTATCAATAGTGAACTGAAAATTTCCCTTTTTGAACTGAAGAGAGATTTTGATGAAATATTTAATTTAATAAAATGAGATATGCTCTCATAATTACCTTTTCTATTTAATTAAATAATCTTTAATTAATTAGAGACACTTTTCTTATTTAATTAAATAACTTCATTTAATTAATTAGGAATGGCTTCCCATTTAATTAAATAACTTTGTTTAATTAATTAGAAGTAAGTACTCCATTTAATTAAATAATTTTGTTTAATTAATTAGAAATACATTTCCCATTTAATTAAATAATTACATTTAATTAATCAAGATAGGTGTATTTATTAAATTAAATAAATTTAACTCCATAATACATTAGCCTTAGGATATAATTATAATTTAATTAAAGTATAAATACTTAATAATTAAATTAAATATTAATCAATAGGTTTAATGTGACTAATATGAGTAAATACTATAGGAATTAAATAATAAGCATGATGAATGCAGATTTAGGTTTTCTGCATTTGACAATTAAGTCAAGTAGCGAGTAGTAGAATGAGAATTGCCTATTAGAATAGGTCTTAGGATTGATTAGAAATAGACCAGAATTGATATCATGGCAATGAGCCAATTTTGGGGTATTACAGATATATACCAACCATGGTAACTAGTCTCTTTGCCACCATCAAAAACTATGATATCCACTATTAGTTTGTCACTAACTGATCCATCTCACTTCTAATGTTGGCCTCCATTTAAGGTTATGCACCCTCTTGAATCTACTCAAGAATCATGCCTCATATTGACACTCTATATATTTTCCACAAGTTGTACAGTGTAATGGTGAGCTCTCCTTTGAGTAGGTGAAAAACATGAAGTTTTGTTATTCCATCTCTTTATGAGAATCATCATCAGTTCATTATGTGTTATCAATCTAGGTCACTCATGTTTGTGCTCTAGACTATAAAATATGACATGATCCCACTTAGAGTCAATGAGCCTCTCTAGTAAACCCATGGCCTATGGGTACACATTTTGTGACTAAAAAAGGTGGACTATCTCCTTGCCACTTGTCACAATTATGTCAGTATGCACTTCTTAGTCTAAGTTCCTTACCCATCCCAGTCTAGGACATCAAGCCCCCTCTCTCCTCCTATGTCGGTCTATATCCCCTTGGCAGACTTTCCCATGTATTTTCCTATTAAATCAGTGTAGCCATTGATTCCATGTTAAAGATGACTATTGGCAAAAATGCTAATACTCCTAGATAACAATATATGATTGCGTCTCCTATCTCGTAGGTTAGTCAAACCAAGTTGACCTACATTTACATATGTGACTAGTTTTTTATGGTCGTCTACACCACTCCCTGTATCATGTTAAAGATTATGACTTCATGACCATCATATATGCTCCAAGTAATTTTCCCCTTGTTTACCCTTAATAAATGCAATAAAGCATGTCCTAAATTACTAAATGACCAAGTAGGAACATTTTACTCACTAGTGGTCCTGTGTTTGTTGTCCTTTGGTAGGCCAAACTCTCTCCAAGATTTAGTCAATCTAAAGAGTCTATCATTGCTCTCCTTTTCTCTCTTTTTGGCACTCCTTGTGTGTGAAAATGACCCCTCTTTGGGCCTCCAAGGGCTATATATAGGTCATACTAACTTTAGCACCTTAACTAGCCCTATAACCAAAACTATAGTTGCCTTTTTCCCTATCCCTACCACTTGTTGAATGGGGTTGGGTTGGTTATCCCCTATCCCCTATCCTAGATCTAGCCCCTACTATCCAAAGATGGGCCCTTAGAAGAGTAGGAGCATGAGGTGGGACTAGAAGGTTCCCATGAGCCTGCCCAATAATCTACAATTTTATCTAGGGGGGTGGATTCCCTACCCAACCAATATTAAAATCATGCTCCCATTTTTTCATATTGGTCTTAGTTTTTTTGTCTTATTTATTCTTATCTACCTTTTAAGTCATGCAATATTTCAAATTCTTTGGTTTTCCCACTCACTTCCCCTTAATATGTCCTTTATGATAAAATTACTCAAAAAATTGTCGTGTGCCTTGTTTTTGAGAGAGAGAACTCTTGTCTGTTGTCATCACTTTGACACAACTCTTAAGTCTTTATTTTCCCTCTAGGGCATCTTATATTTTATTTCTTTAAAATGATACCATCTTTTCAACACCACATCAAAGAGGGACAAAATGTAGACACCTAAAATCATATATTTACAATTACATTAATTTGATTATATTTGTTTCATTGCAACATTAATACTTGTGTTGGGAGAGCACACCCACACCATTCATTAAGAGCATATCAATAAGTCTTGGGTGCACTCGTTCGAGCTAACCAAAGGTTGGATGGAAGCCTTTATGACTGCTTTCAAGTTATGAACGTATTAATATAGTTTAAATTCTTATATACCTATAGTATTGCATGTTTTAGCTTGATTCCCACTGATGGGTTTTTATCACATACATCACCATGTGCCAATAATTTGATGCTTTATTATAATTCAAAACTAAACGATCAATATATTCCTCATTTTTCTTACACATTACACACTTTAAAGGCCCTAAAAGCCCTAATCATTTTCTTACCTTCAATTACAATATCCTTCCTCTAAAATCTAAGTAAGAAAAAATACTTACCTTGGTAGCCACCCATCTTCATTCCTTATTGTTTCTAAAAATAAATATCCCAACCTGACCGAATACTTAGCATTTGAAGCCCCACACTACACAACCCTTACAATTTTGCCTAGAATCAGAACTTATCTGCTATAAAAAAACTTATTGCATTAGTCTTTGTTGTTCCAATGAGAGACTTGCATTACTTAAATCTTTCCAAGTCCACACTATTTCATCCTTGTTTTACTTACATTCTAGATAATCCTTAATTATACTACCTTAACAGTGTGTTTAAAGCAACCTAATATGCAATAATTGTTAATTTTTTGCAATTATATGAAGACCATCGCATGAATCTTCTCAAAACTTTGCCTAGCTCTGATCACTAACCTTCCAAGTTACATAGTCCTTTACTTTAGTTATGTAATCAATAATAAAATTCCAAATGGTAGAACCTCGAAGAAGATCACGAACCATAAAAAATTTGTGACTCTCCTCTAAATATAATTTTGTTTCCCTTAAAAATCTTAGCCCACAAAATTTTCTAGTACTTACAGATGCTCTATACTATCTTTTCCACCATTGTTATGCTTATAACATGCCGATCACAAAGCCCTGCCCCTCCATATCTATTTGGTTTGCAATTTTTTCCCCATGCTAACAACGTGATTTTCTTTTTCTTTTTTTATTGGCAAGAGGTTAAAGCCAATATTAATTATTATTGTATGTTGTGGTTAATTATTATTATTATTAAGTTAAGCTTGAGTATACTTGAACCTAAGGCCTTCTAGATAAGAGGCTCAAAATTTCTCATTGTATTGTAGGCTCTTGCCTAACAAGAAGATTTTATCTTTCTCCCTCACATCATTCCAAAAAAAATCCTCATTTTCCACCCAATAACATTGATTAGTTTTGGTGAAATTTGCATACATATCATGGAAAAAAAATGAAATAACAAAGTTTTGAGCATCATGATCCTCCTTGTTGAAGTGAGCCATTTTCTTTTCTAGACTTGCCACCTCCTCAAGCAATAATCAACTAAATTATTCCAAATTTTTGCATTACTCTCTTAACCAAAAAGATTCATTCCTAGGTACTTGCCTAGTAATCTTCCAATTTTATATCCAAAATCTTGTAAATCTCCCTTTGTGATTATAAAGGGGTACTAAAAAATAATATCTCAAACTTCCTTCAATTAACAATTTGTCTTGACAATTTGCTATATTGATCAATGATTTACTTTGTATTAATATAATTATATTTTCATAGTAAAATATAAGTGCATAGTAACTATTAACATATTGATTAATGATTTTCTTTATAGCTCAAGCCTCCCTGAGGGACGTCTCTCCCATTAGAAAAGTATCATTTACAAATTGCAAATGGGACAATTGATCAATGCCTTTGACCACTTTAATATGTTTCAATCTCCCCACCCTACGAACTTTTGAAATAAGTCTTCCTAGCTAATTTTCAATAAAGATAAATAAAAAGGGTAGATTGGATCTTCTTGTCCAATTCCCTTTATCCTTTAAAAAAAACCTTGAGGACTACCATTAACAAGGATTGGAAATCTAGGTGTTTCAATACAACTTGCTACCCAAGCAAACCAATTCCTTGCAAAACCAAAACTATAAATTATTTGTAGAAGAAAATCTCAATTAAATTTCTCATTCTCATATGATTTATGAATATCAAGTTTCACCATCACCCTTTGAGTTTTAATGATCCTTATTGAATGAATAGTTTCACGAGCAATCATAATGCTCTCAACAATTGACCGATTTGGACAAAATCCACTTTATTCCTAGAAAATTTGAAATGTTAAAACTTTCTTCAATTTATTAGCAATCACCTTTGAAATGACTTTACACTGTATTACATAAAGAAACAAGTTGAAAATCAACAAAATAATTTACCTAATTATTGTTTATTTATTTATTTTATTTGGTGGAGTGGTGGCTAAATCAATAAAGGTATCATTGAGATCCTTTAAAATAAAACCTTGGTTATGTATTCCTTAACTAATTCCGACACATCCTTTTCAAATATGGCCTACAATTGCTACAATGAAAACTTTAGCAAAGTCATCCATCCTTAGGGATTTATTCTCACTAAAACAGAAATTATCCTTTTTTACATCCTCCAAAGAAATTAGTTCCATTAAAAATTGATTTTGTTACTTATGGATACAATTTGAGACCACATTCTAGAAATTATCATCACCATCCCTAGGTTGTAGCACCACATTCACTTCTAGTGAAAAATTGAAATGCTTCATTTATGCATAGCTAATGGGTCCCTAAAGATGCCTCCATCCCAAGTTGTAATAGAAAAGATCTTATTCCAACTCCTCCTTGCTTTTGTCAAATTCTAGAAAAACTTTGTATTGCAGTCTTGCTCCATTAACCACATTTCTCTAGATACTTGATGCCAAAATATTTTCTCTTTCTTCAATATACCTATATATTCTTTATTCAAAAAAAAATTCCTCCTTGAAATCCATTCCAATCATCGCTTGTTTGATTACCCTAGGGTGCAACTTACTCAAAGCTACCTCTGCTCTTATTTTTTCAACAAAAACATTTTTGAATTTTTCTATGTTTCATTGCTTAAGGCATTCTATTGATTATTTTTTAAAGAATATCAAAGCCTTTCCCCACTTTACTTGGAGTCTAAGTCTACAAAATCCTTATATCCATCAGTCATGAGTCACATCTTTTCAAACTTAAATGGACAACTAACAAGAGTTACATCAACCCGAAAGATTAAGCTAATTGGACAATGGTTTGATCCAATCACTAAAAGAATTTATGCTTCATGCACCCAATTCAAAGTCCCCCAATTACCTATTTCAAAGAAAAATCTAGCTTCTAGATAATATTCAAAATGTCAAAGTGCCTTTTAGTCCAAGTGAAATCCCCTCTCTTGAAAGAGGTTTATAATAAACCACTTTCTAGCACAAAATCACTAAAGTCTTTGTGCGACCTACTCACCCATCCTAACTCACCTTTTTTGTTTGTAGGACATAAAATTGCATTAAATTCCCCTCCTATATTGCACAAAGAGTCACTTTCCTCATAAATGAAACCATTAAGATCAATCCATAACTCTCTTTTTTTCATCAATGCTATTAGGTCCATAAACATTTGGTAATACAAATGAAGCATTAAAGATATTATAGAAAACTTTGTTAGAAAGATTAGGGATGACAGAGACATTACTAACACATGCAAAGTTGGGTAAGAATAGTACATAGTGTTAGGATGATAAATGTAAGTGCGCAAGTCAGTATAGACAATACGGAAGGAGTTATGGCAGTTTTACCAATTGAGGTAGTATACAAGAAAAACAAATCATAACAAGAAATGGGTAATTATAGGTTAAGGAATTATGATTTTTTATGAAATAATTACTTGACTAATTAGGGACAAAATCCTAGATTTTAATCCTAAAACAACAAGAATTAATTTAGTATTTTGCCAAGTGTGTGAACGCTTGAAGGCCGACTAGATAGTTTTGTAAAATGTAAAGGTATAAAGGAAAGATGATGATATGCAAACTTGTGTGTATGTTGTAAGTGATATGCAAACTATATTGATGTAAATTCTAATATATGATCAAAGGTATGTGAAGAGCAACAAAGGAAAGATAAAATATTGAAGATATCAACAGTGTAAAGAGGTTTTTGTATCTATCTTTTTTGTATAAAGAACTATATTGTATAATTGCATGTTTTGGGAAATGGGCTCATATTGCATACATTTTATAATTGTATATATCAACTCCTAACATGGTTGAGGCTTTTAATAGGGCCTAGTCCTCTAACAAGGACCGAGACACTATATGTATGTAATAAACTCCTAATAGGGTCAAAATCCTTAGCTAGATACTTTTGTTTAGTGGATCATTTTGTGGGTACTATCCCCACCAGGGTTTTCCCTTGCTCAAGGTTTCCCTAGTCAATAAATTATGGTGTTGTGAGTTCTCTTTGTGTATGGTTATTATTACTATTGAACATTGTTAGTTTACTTTCATATGCAAGTTATAAGGCAATTAATAATATCCATATTTGGGGAAAAAAATTGTAGAATACTGATTCACAACCCCCCTCTTAGTATTCCCTATTTCTAACAATTGGTATTTGAGCACAATTACTCTAAAGAGGCTTAAAATATTGAGTAAGATCCTTATGGATATAGAATAATTGTAGAAGAATCTTGAAGAAGCTCTTGAGAGGATTGATACTCTTACTAAAGAAAGAGATAACCTAAAAGAAAGATATGAAAATGCAAAAGACTACATTAGGAAATTGAAAGACAAGATTGGTCATCTCAAATCTAGAAAGGAACCTAAAGATCACACAAAAGGTGGTGATGAAGAATCAAATTTGAAGAAATAAAACAAGATTTTGAAACATGAATTGAAGATCATTGAATTAAAATTTAAGTCTAAAGAAAGATGATATCAAAGTTGAGTCAGATTTGAAATCTAAGAATGCAAATCTAAGATCCCATCTTACAAAAGAAATATTTGAACTTAAATCCATCAATTGGAACATGCAAAACTTGAGAAATATAATATTATTGTGAAAGAAGAGTTAATCCACGCTAAGCAGCAATTAGAAAAGTTATATTCTAGTAGTGAAAAAATTGATGAGCAATTGTACTTTCAGAGACCTTTCTATGATAAGACTAGTCTTGGATATTTCATTGGAGAAAAGTCAACAAAGAAATCTGAAGTAAAAAAGGAAATAGATCTAGTTGTTGAACATCCTAAACATAAGAAGGATTACCAACATAAGATTGAATCTAGTCAAGCTAAATATGTACCAAAAGAAGTTGAGCAAGAAAGTCAACATGAGAAATTAATGAACCAAAGGCAACTGAGCAAGTTGAATCACCTAAGGAAGTAAGGTATGAATTTAGAGGTAGATGCTTTATATGTAATTAAGTTGGTCATATGAAGAGAGATTGTACAAGTAAGTCATTCAAACCTATTACTATTTTTTATTGTTGTAATTGTCATGGTTTTGGTCATAAAGCAGTTGATTTTAAGAAAAAATTGATAGTAATAATAAAAATAGTAGAATGTTTGGAAGTACTAACCCTGTAGGTAATGAAAGAAGAAGATCTAGTGAAAGGACATCTAGAAGATCCGATGAAGGAGAAAGACCTAATGGAGCAAAAAAAATCATATTGTGTGTTACAAGTGTAATAACTTTGAACACATCACCATAAATTACAAAGCACTAAATAAGTTTAGATCCAATTAGAGAAGAAGCGCATGGTCAATATGTCAACTATGAAACAACTTTGGTCATATAGCAAGATTCTGCAAAATGGACATGAAGAACATCAATAGGAATCCAAATTTCATAAGGAATGATAATAGAAATACCATAAGGAATGATACCAACAATAACAATCAGAAAGATGAATCAAGAGAACACGTGGAAGAATTCAAAGAGGTATTTGTCAAAGAAAAAGATCCATCAAGTTTACATGTAGTATTAGAAGAATAGTATTTTGACGCACCTAGTGAAAGAATGAAGTCAACTATTGTGTGTGATTCATAGTATTTGAATTAAGCACTTTCTTATTGAAGATCGAGTATCAAAAAGATAAAATTGAGGTTAGAGATTGAGCTAAGAGTTATAAAGTTAATGTGAGGTAGAAGATGATATGTGAAATCTATGGTTAAGAGCATGTGTCATTTGGATATCGCATGTGTGAGCGCAAATGAAATCAAGTTTACTACTAATCAGGAACAACTTTTGTCAAATTATGTACTTGCACAATCAATGTGACGATAATTTTGGTAAGATATAAGCCATGCAAGCAAGATTACATGTACCATTTGATTATGTGAAGATTTAAGAGTGATTTGATAGTGAATTGAAGGTGAATTGAAGCATTCTCAAGTGTGAATTGAAAGCAGCCCTAGTTACGGGAAATTCAAGTATTTTCCAAATTTACAATTGTGTTTTGAACCTTTTAAGTAAGTAAAATGGAGAACCCTACAATTTGTGATGTGAGTGAAAGGCCAAGGTATAAATTCAAGAAGCACCCTTATGTGTCATTGGAAGACAATACTCTAGGAGCATTTTCACAAGTTTCGCACAATTTATTACACATAGAAGAGATCAGGGTCTATGTACATTGTAAGTTTGAAAGTATTGGGGACAGTGATATACATAAAGACCTAGACCTTGTGTGTAATGGTGACTTGTCACTAAAGCAAGAGTTTGTGTACCTGAATGATTTGAACATCATTAAACATATGTCATACACAGACTTTGAAAACCATGAATGTAGCATAATTATTTTGAGAAAAATTCATGAAGAAATGTTTGGGTAGGAGACATCCCTATGATGATTGACAATAACGTGATCCATACACTCATTGGTTTAAGTAATAAAGGAAGCAACCCAGTCAATGACAAGAATGTGAAGAAGTTGGTTGAATCAAACTTGAAGACAAAATTAGATGATAGAAATATGAGAATTGACCTTATAACAGAAACTGATGTTAGGGTTATTAGCAAGATCATTGGCTATAAAATGAATTATAGTTCTCGAGTGAACTCAGTGCCTGTTGGATTTATCCATGCAACATATTTGATTACAAAGAAGAAGGAAAAAGTAAATATGTATGAGATTGTGAAGCAACAACTATCAGACAAAATTGAGAAGTTGAAGAAGACAAAGAATGTTATGTTTAGATTTGAATCCTTACTAACAAACTTATTATTTTAAGTGATCAGACAATTCCCTGGTATGCCAGACCAGGAATGAGATAGTCATCAGTGCACTATGAGATTGATAACCATTTTCATAGGTAATAATTGGAGGAAAGAATAACAGCAAATATATCAAGAACGATGAAAAGCTTCCAATCTGAAATGAAGCAAAGATTCAAAATTCCACCTACTCTAGTGGAAAAATATAAGAATGGCCTAGTCCTATATCAAGGATTGAGACACTATATGTGTGTAATAGATTCCTAACGGGTCAACATCCTTAACCATATACTTTTTTTTAGTGGATCATTTTGTGGGTATCATCCCCATTGGGGTTTTCCCTTGGCCAGGGTTTCTCTAGTAAAAAAATATGATCTTATAAGCTATCTTTGTGTATGGTTATTCTTACTATTCAACATTGTTAGTTTACTTTCATATGCAAGTTATAATGCAATTAATAATATCTAGTCTTGGGTAAAAGTTAGTAGAATACTAATTCACTCCCCCCCTCTCAATATTCCTTATTTCTAACAAAATTTTCCTCCTTAATATTTTCCATACCAAACTACTACAAACCAAATTTAGTCTCACCCAAAAATACATCTAATCTACCCAAAGTCCCTACTGATTGAATAAAGAACATTTACACCAACTAACACTCTTTGAAAAGACATGTGAATTATAAAGTTTTCTTTCTTCTAGCAACAATACATCAAGTCACATCTAATCAGGAAATCACTTGATCAAATACTTTTTGTTAGGGGCATTGCAACCCCTAATATTCCATGAAAGGAACTTCATCCCTTTCAGTTAGTTTTCCTTGACATGTTGGACAACTAGCCATTTCAAGTAGTTCCTTTGTTGTTCTAGCTCTCCTCCATTTTTTCTCCCCACTTTAAGATTCTTTGGGCAAGTAGTAAATTATCCTAAACTTATCTTATCCATTATCCTAATAGAATCTTCCATCCTCAAAGCATGAAAGGTTGTGTTCCCTTCTCCAAATTTTGAGCAAATATCTTCATTGCTAAACTGCTACTTCCATATTTGTCCATCATCAAAAGATTTTCCAAATTCCTAATAGATGAGATTTGTAAATCTTCAAAAATAATATGTTCTACCTATGTAGAAACTCATCTACCACTGATATTCACTTTTTAACACATGTGGTTTCCCTTTATATTAAGATCTTTATTATCCCTTACTCGGTCACTCACCACCAAGTATTCATCCACACCCGCCCCTTACACACACTCCTCTGTTGGGATTTGCAATTTTTTTACCATCGACCAAATGACATCTATCCATAGCCATCTCTTTCAAATTACCAATGCAAACAACTCTTTGTCTTTCAACAAGGAGAGGACCATCAATCCCATGTTTGGTTGTGCAACATACATCTCCAAGCATAGAGTTAATCACCTCAATTTTCTTCCTAACATTAATGGACAACTCATTTCTTTCACAATCCCTCACACCATTTAGATCCATTTCTTTGTGAGCTTTTGAACGTGCTAGAAGTTCATGTTAATTTTCCTTATTAAAAAATAATAGAATGTCAGTTTAGGCATTGTGTTCTTGCCTTTTATCTTTAGGGTTTCATGTAAACCCTTTTTCTTTGTATTCCTCACCTTTACACAAACTACAAAATTCATTCAAAATTTTCACCTCTATTTTATATCTCTATACACCTTTATTAGATTTTAATCCAATCATCTGTGGGAGAGGATGCACATCTTTTTGAAGAATATATATACGAGCATACATACTAAAGTTTCATTATTCAAGGCTTCATCCATTTTGAAAAAAATGTTCCCAACATTCCCAATACTTTTAAGGACTTCATTATCTTAGTATTCATATGATAAATTGTATATAAATATCCATAAGAGAACCTCCTTAGCCACTCCTTTTTTTGGATCAAATTTTGGTACCTAGGTTTTTATGTAAAAATCGTTGCCTCCCATTATGTACGTACCACTATTTAGGATCCATTCTTTATCTTGGGATGATGGAAAACAACCAAGTAAAAACCATTTAGAAGTGTATTTAAAAGGAAAACTTTCTCCCGATGCTCATCACTCCACCCGTTGAATTTTGTCGACACCAATTTTATGAATAATGCTCTCTCTTTAAAGATATCAACAAACTTAACCCATGCCTTTTGATCCACTACCATAGTAACCATTGTTGAATGAATCATATTAGGGCTTACCTTCCTCTCTTATGAGATTGCGACCTAGATCTTCTATCTCTATCTCTATAACATTGTCTCAATCTTCTTGAAATAGAAGGTCTTTATCATGTGGAGAGGTGCAAACCCTCATATGTTCCTTTTTGTGCCTCCATATTTTCAATTCCTCCACTCTTTTGAGCCAAACTATTTTGCATGGGACTTCTTGGAGCTTTTCATGCTATAGCCAGATGATTCCAGGAATAACCTTGAGAATGCCAATCGCCATTTAAAAAAAAAAAATCCTCTCAATTCAAACAAAGTTGAACATATAGTTTCCACCATGATGGAAGCTCCGATCTACAATAATAGATAGTTTGAAAATGTCTTTTGGAAGGTCATCTCATTAAGCACCACCATTATATCGCAAACAATAGTATCTATGAAACCCTAATATCTCTGACCTCTATCATTCTGCCATTTTTCATTTCATATTCAAATAATATAATTGAAGCTACTTGAACTTTTGGTATCATATACAACATATACATATATAAATAATATATTTAATACCTAGCCTTGTTAATGTAAAAAGTTTTGTTTTTGAAAGGAACACGCACGTGCACACACACACACATTTGTGTGTGTGCATCTATGTGTGTGTGTAATTTGTATGTATGTATATTCTTTCTAACAAATTTTTGATCTTTTTACATTAACAATGCTAAGTATTGAATAAATTATGGGATACTCAACCTTGTAATATTTGTCATAAGAAGTTTCATTCTTTTTCTATGTTGGATGACGATGAGTTCTTAATTTTTCAACACCCCCCTCGTTGAAAATTATATCATATGAATCAACTATCAGTCCATCAACATGACTTCTTTTGATGTCATTATAAGAATCACAACCAAAGATAAAGGGTCTTTTAGATTCAATTTTCCCATGAGTCCAAAGAACTCACATTTCCTCCTAAGTTTCTTTCTGTTGTTTCCACTACTTGATTTCACATCAAAGTTTATAAAAGTTGGCTCTTAATTGAAGCACAATAATTTTGGATCTCGAAAGAATACAAGCCTCTATGTATGCTTCAAGCATATAATATAGATTTAAAATCCATTTCAATAGTTCCTAGGAATTCGATTAAAATTGGAATCTTATACTTAAAATCTTGTTCATTATTCAAAACTCCAAACAATTCATTAAAAAACCCAAGAAATTCTAGACAACACTTACTGAAAAATGAAGAAGAAATTACAATGAATAATAATGAATGAACAAAGATTGGTTATGATCAGGTTTTTATGTAAAACTATTTGCCTTCCATCATGTACAACCCACTATTTAGGACCCATTCTTTATCTTGGGTTGATGGAAACCAACCAAGTAAAAACCATTTGGAAGGGTTTTTAAAAGGAAATCCTCCTCCCAATGCTCATCATACCACCCCTTGAATTTTGCCCACACCATTTTCATGAATAATGCTTTCTCTTTAAAGAAATCAACTGACTTAACCGATTCCTTTTGATCCACTACTATAGTGAACATTTTTTAATGAATCATGTTAGGGCTTACCTTCCTCTATTATGGGAATATGATCTAGTTCTTTTCTCTCTAAAACTCTTTCTCAATCTTCTTGAAATAGATGGTCTCTATCATGTTTAGAGGTGCAAACCCCCATATGTTCCTTTGTTGTGCCTCCATATTTTCAGTTCCTCCACTCTTTTGAGCATACCTATTTTGCATAGGATTTCTTGGAGCTTTTCATGCTATAGCCAGATGATTCTAGGAATAACCTTAAGAATGCCAATTACCATTTTTTGAAAAAAAAATCCTCTCGATTCAAACGAAGTTGAACACATTATTGCCACCATGATGGAAGCTCTGATTTACTAGAATAGATTGTTTGAAAATGCCTTTTGGAAGGCCATCTTCATTGAGCACCACCATTGTATTGCAAATAATAATGTATATGAAACCCTAATCTTTCTGGCCTTTGTAATTTTTCCATTTTTCATTTCATAGTCAAATAATATAAATGAAACTACTTGAACTTTTGTTACCATGTACAACATATACATACATATATACATAATATATTTAATACCTAGCCTTGTTAACGTTAAAAGTTTTTTTTTGAAAGGAACAAGCAAACACACACACACACACACACACACACACATTTGTGTGTGTGTTTGTGCATGTGCATCTGTGTGTGTAATATGTATGTATGTATATTCCTTCTAACAAATTTTCAATCTTTTAACATTAACAACACTAAGTACTAAATAACTTATGGGATAGTCAACCATGTAATATTTGCTATAAGAAGTTTCATTCTTTTTCTATGTTGGATGACAACGAGTTCTTAATTTTTCAACACCCCCCTCATTGAAAATTACATCATATGAATCAACTATCAATCCATTAACATGATTTCTTTTGATGTTGTAAGAATCACAATCAAAGACAAAGGGTCTTTTAGATTCAATTTCCCCACGAGTCCAAAGAACATACCTTTACTACTAAGTTTCTTTTAGTTGTTTCTACTACTTGATTTCACATCAAAGTTTATAATAATTGGCTCTTAATTAAAGCACAATAATTTTGGATCATGGGAGAATACAAGCCTCTATGTATGCTTCAAGCATATTGCTAGTCAACATTTTTTCCTTCTTATCAATAAGACACAAAAAGAAAGATAAGGAAAACTTCCACCACAATTGAATTCTTTTGATTGAACTATGTGATTTGAGGCACAACTCCTACCTTAAAAGAACAATATTCTCTTTTTATTTCAAAAGAATTGAATAGATGAGATATTTTTACCAAAAAGAACTAAGGTTATAAAACATGTTTCCATCACTATGCAAAAGTATTGCGAAATTGCTGCTGGTTCAACATTAAGTCAATAGACTTAATCAAATGTATTATATAAACTTGAACAAGAGGTGATCAATTCAACTGAACGAGAAAAATAAAGAAACATTTACAAAAGAGAGCACACAATCATTAATCACAACCAAGAAAACATTCCTTATGAAATGAATCAAGATTACCAAAATCATATGATCTCAAATGACACATGATGTGTTGCAATAGCCCAAAAATATTTATGACTCTATTTCTTAATCCAAATAAATGGCACTACAAAATGGTTCAGTCTAAACCTACCTTAATAACTAAAGTTCTTATAGAAAAATCACTAGAGTATTGGTACCAAAAACATTAAAAGTCTTACAATATATAGTCGTACAAGGCTTATAAAAATAGTTATGAAACTAACTCCAACTGGAGTTGATAAAGCTAAGCCTAGAAATAGAAAGCAACCAACTTAAGAAACTAAAATATTAAATGGTCAGGGCCTTAGTCCTAAGATAAGAAGTTGTAATGTTGACTGCATTTCTTGGCTACTTGTCTCGTTGCCTCTCGCATCTTTCCAATATTTGTAGGCGACTTCAAAATCCATGATCTCTTTCTGCTACAAAATTCCTAATTGTTCTATCCTTAGCTGCTAGATGGTGATGACCCTACGAGCATGTTTCAATTTCTTAATTTGCATAATTAGATGATCATCAAATTTGTTTGGGAACCAACGATGAGGTTTGTAGTAGAGACCTCTTTGGTGTCTTTAAGAGCTCATAGCTTGTCTTGGCAAGCTGCTTTTATCTCCTTTAGACTCTTATTATATTGATCCTTGCTATCTAAACTCTCCACATTGATACATTTCACATCATTATCTAAGATTTATTTTAGACAATCAAGTTATTTGACAAGCTCTGAACATTGTTCTAAGCATTGTTTAAGGACCATGTTTCTCTGTTCTAGGTTGGTTTTGGAGACGTATAAGAAGTCTGCATCCATACTGGAATTCTATTTTTCAATCAAAAACTTGTTTGATCCATACTTTTGGACTTTAGTGATGTGAGCCATGATATTCTCCCATTTTTCCTTTTCTTCAACCCAGGCACCTAGCTTTGTTTCCAAATTGGCCATCATCTATTTGGCTTTCATCTTTGTCTCGGCCAAGTGAGCTATGTAGCTAACTTCACATGAAACTATAAACCCAAGCCATTCATCAAATGCTCGAGAGATTGACCTATCTCTTTTCACTTGGTCAATAAATTGTTGATTAGCTAGAGAAGTCACGTTGGTCATGGAAATAGCTTGGGGTTGGCATTTAGATTTTGCATTTTGTAGATTATGGATGTATTTTGCTAGCAGGTCGATGGATTGTTTCAACTCTTTCTTCTCTTTCTAATCCTTCCAGATGCGATTGGTGACCCTTGCATATCCTACATCCAAGATTTTTATATCCACAACTCTAGAAGTTGATTTGAGAATCTTCTTCTCTATAGTGTAGTCTTAGGGTGTGATGTCATCTAGAGTTTTATCATTGGATGACTTGAACACATTAGCAATAGCATCCTGTCTGTTTATCAACCCCTAGTATAGTTTCTATCTTTGGATTTATTTTTATTTTGGGTGTCTTTCCCAAACACTTCCCAACCTTGTCTTCAACTTAAATGCTTACAAGTACTAAGATCCTTTTCTTGTTCACTGATAAATCAAACTAGTTCGATATCGATGAGATACCTTTGAATGGAGGGGTTTGTAAGGTAGGGAAGACATAATTAGTAATCATTGAACCCAGTGCATTAACATCACCTGCCAGTGGCTAATCAATTTGATCTTTGGTTTCTTGTATTCTTTCTCTAGAAGGTTCAGTCACAGCTTCAACCTCAACTGGGTATAAACTAGTATCTTCCACAATAGCCTTTTGGGCTTTCTCCTTCTTAGTGTGAGAGTGAGTCTGCCTTGTTGGTCTTGTGTGTTAAACTAAACTTTGAACCTCAGGTTCATCTTCAACTTCAAGGTTCAAAATACCTGTAGAAGAAAAGGTGACACCCTTATTAGTATCATGAATAGGAAGAAGTGAATTAGAGCTGATGAAGGCTTCTCGTGGGGCTTTCTCTACATTTCTCATCTTAGACTATCTTTTCTCCTTTCACTATTTCTTAGTCCTCTCAATGATTAGGTCAGTCCTACTCTGAAAGTCATCTTCCTCTAGAGAATCCCAATCAATTTTTGGCAGAGGAAAGGCTTCAACCTAAGATATACAAAAAGAATCAATCACTTCTTCATCTTTATCTGCCCTCATGCCTTCTATATTCATACAAATTTTGAATTACTTTATTTGCTTCAAGGTGAGCCTCAACCATTACCTCTTCCTAACTTCATAATCATCATCACAATCAGCCCAGAAGTCTTCTAAATGAGGGATATGTGATAATGTAGGGCGTAACTCAAATAGGGGTCAAGCAAAATCTTTACCATCAAAGTCAGGGCAACTAGTATAGGTCTCCAGTTTTATCAACTTTAGTTCATGCTCGAGATCAAAGGCATCTTGTATAGTTTTGCACTTGTAGTGACAGAACTCTATAGGAAAAGTAGAACCAAAACCTCTTCTAACCTTGAAGCTCTTGTCAACCTCTGCCACCTGTCTACAAACTTTTATTAGAACATAACAGTCTAGAGAATGCCTAGAATTTTTTTAAGGTTTCCCTTCATATCCACCAACTCGAATGTAGGTGAACTTAGAGAACTAGGTGAAGAAGCTACAATAGATTGATATAAATTGTGTCTCTTCCTCGATCAATCTTTTTTGCTCTTTCCCTTGTAGCTCAAAGACCAACTTAGCATGGAAAGTATCTTACACTCTCTTGAAATGATTCTAATTCTTCTCCTTTTGCAAGGAGGGGAAGTATTCATATATGGGAATGTCATTCACCCATATTTTGTAGCATGCCAGTACATAGGACAAGTATGAGATCATATAAAAACCAGACACTCTATATGCTTGGGAAAGCTCCTCATGCAACCTATTAGCTATGATTTCTACCCAATCAATGTGTTTGTTTTTATCACTCAGGATGACTTAGATGAAGAAATATATCCAATTATCCTAGTGGAAAGCATGCTTGTTTCCTTTGACCTTGTTTGCGAGAGTGATTACATCTTTTATTTTAGGAATCATGTGCTCCCTTATTAGAGGATGAGGAAGATAGGACCCCTCTTTCTCTGGTTTAAGCAATCAATTCTTGGTAATAGCATTGTTGAATGTGTTGGGTCTGATGTAAATTTAGCATCTGAGAGACTAATTGTCAAGGCTTCATATTCTTCATGTGGTATAATCCTCAAAGCACGCATGATTGTAACCCTATTCACATAGACAAGAACTTCTCCAAGGTGTGTCTTAATGCATCTTTGGGTGACATCATACCTATTCTTGCACTCTAAAACAAGCTCTAGGAAAAGTACCAATTTAGGAAAACCAATAGCCTACAACAATCCACTTTTGGCTATATTTTCTATGATGGAACCAAGTTTTGGCTTAGAAAATCTAGGCGGTAACTTGTTAATGTCCTCATTAGCAAGGAAAGTATCCTTTAGTGCGAGCAAAAAACTGGTAAGGAAAGTGACAAACTTTTCTTTTGGTAACTTTGGGCGAGAACCAACCATGGATGTAAAGCTAAACAATCCCTTTCTAAAACTAGTTAAGATCAAATGATAACAAAAGAGGCTTAACAAGGTTGCTCACTTAAAGCAGAAAAAGTAACAGTAACCATTTAGGAGGTAAGAAAAGGACTCACCATGTAGGAGAAAGTATAATGCACTTCCATGAATAATTCTTTTTCAGATTGCCTATGACTCCATACATGGATGAGTGCTTACCTTATTTTGTAGACGATGTAATAAAAAAAGAAACCAGTCTAGAATAGTCTTAAACATATACTCTTATTATGATTTAATATGGGTAGTACTAATTTGACAAGAGCATTCAATCATTAATGAGTGCATTTTCCCTCACACGAAACAAATCTTTCTGCCACCTTTCATACCAATTATTCATTACAATGTGTCACTTCAACATTTTTAGAAAGATCTCTATAAATTTTCATACTACCACTTGCTGACCTTTGTGCATACTTTGGTTTGGTGAACTGAAACCTTGAACCATTTTGAAGTTGAAGATTTCAAGTTCAAAGTTGATAACTATAAGAATTTTGGCAAATGAAACCATCATTAACCTCTAGAAGGAAAATGTGACTGACGATATATGAATTTGAACAAAGATTACCCAAAGTTCAATTTCAAGGATGCCTAACATTTGACAAATCTCATTTATAACACCAATCCTAGATAAAGATATGGACAAGGGAAGTGAACTTTGAATTTTGAACTCAATTAGTTTGGAGTTCAAGTTCAAGGAAAGAAAATAAAAGATTTACACATACCAACCCAACAGGAAAAATAACTGATGAACATTGAACTTTGGACTTAATTAAGTTCAAGGTTCAAGTTAAAAACTTAGATTAGAGGAAAAGTCAATGAAAACTTTGAGCAATATGTACGAGGCTTTTACTCGGGTAACAATTGGCTCTTGTAATCAACTAAAAATGGTCATCTGGACTATTAGCCCCCTTTCTAGCATTTTTCCATAATTTATTTAATGGTTATTTTTTATCAAATCCTCAAAAATCTATTTATTCTATTATAACCTATGGTATGACCACTTTATCCCAAGTTCATATTTAATTAAAAGAACATGTCCCACTTTTAATTAAACATCTCATATCCTAAGTGTACAGACATAAAGCATTATTCCTATTTTAGAAATAAAAGAAAAGGTATTTTTGTCCACACATGAATGCATAATTTCCTATGTGAGGAATCTTCTACTTTTAAATTAACTTTTATTTTCCTCCACACATTTTAAACCCTCTCAAAAGTCAAACCATTAATTGTGATTGGTCGAGATGCTTGTGCACACAAATCACTCCCACTTCCAAACTCCACCCTTGGTTACATTCATCTTGCCTCTTAATCTCTACCATCTATTTTTCTTTAAAAGGGAGGGCTCTCTCCATAATAAAAAAATCTTAGTCTCTCATGCTATTGTTGTGCTACAGGTTTTCTGGGTGATTTTGGAGACTTGGAGCATTTTTGCATTTTTGCATTTTAGCTTTGCTCTCATTCTACTTACATTATGACATACTTTTTATCTTAGTTTCATTTATGCTTTTTCTTGGTTCTCTTTGTTAGTTTGCATTTTATTTAGAAAAACTTGCATTTGCATTGCATTTTATTCTAGATTCTTGGATATTGGCACTCTCGCCTCTACTCTTTGAATTGCTCATTCTATGGTGCACTTGCAAGGGTTGCATATTTTGGTTCGTTTGAGAGCCACCATTTCATAGCCTTTGAGAACTATAAGCTAGCTCTTGAGACTCCATGTTCCATGGGTTCTCTCAAGAATAATGGTTTATAGAAGTGTGACACTTTTATGCACACATTTTTTGGTGCCCACCGTGGGGCTAGAACCAAGTTTCTAGCTCCATTTTCTTGCTTGCATTTTGGTTATATTATCATCTCTAATTTTTTTACAGCAACTTCTTGGATCTAATCAAGTGGTTTTGCAGGTTTCTTACTTTGGTTTTAGGCTAAGCCTTGCGCAGATTTGTTTGAAGGCCAAAACCCTAGTTTTGAAAGATTTGATTATATCTCCTAAACCACTTGGATTTTGGTTCTAAATTTTTTTTTGTAGGTTGACTGTGTGTCTAAGATGTCTTAGCTTGATTTTCAGATCATTTTGACTTGATTTGCGTTAGTTATAATTTTTTCTTTATTTTTCATAAAAAGTCATTTTTGGTTGCAAATTAGTGACTTTTTTTAGAAAAACTTACATTTTTAGAAAGATTTTTTGAATTTTATAGGGGGTCCTTTCTTTGTCTTTTGAATTTTGAGATCATATTAAGGATCAAAAACTTGTTTTGATAAATCTGGTTTGTTTTGAAGATGGGTCCCTAGGGCACAAATGAAGAGATTTTTTTGAATTTCTTGCATTTTTGGAAAGCTCTCTAGTTTTTAGTAGAGGTCTCTTCTTTTCATTTCTATTTTTTGGATCTGAAATCATAGGAAAAAATTTCAATCTTGTTGACTAGGTCAAACGCAAAGAGTAAAAATGAGAGCATTTGTGATTAGCTTGCACTTTCTTTGCATACACTTGGTTGGAAGATAAATTGGATTTTTGAGGCAATTAACCAATTTATGTTTCATGTCTTACTTGGTTGTTATGCCCTTATCTTGGTTGCTTTGTAGGGAGTTTTTCATTCTCATTGCTAAAAAGAATGCATGTCAAAGCTTCAAATGCACAAGGGCTACTAACAACTGTTTGTAGGGCTGCCCAACGCATAAAAGCCAAACTTTATTGTATTTCTTTTATTCCATGTGTGGCATTCTACTAGTTTCTTTCATTTCTTAGGCACATTAAACTTGCAATTGGGATTCCTTGGTGATAGGAGAGTATGCTCTTCACCCTTGCGATGAATCATAAATCTTGACCCACCTTTAGATTTTGAAAGCAAGGGGGTAATTGAATCTTCTTGGTGTGCTTGGGGGAAGCAATCAAGATAGGAGAGTATGCTCTTCACCCTTGAGGTGAATTAGAAATCTTGACCCTTGAGCTTGGATCCATTTTGTGGTAGCTAGAATCCTTTAGAGGGCCTGCTCTTTGACAACCTAAGAGGAATGACCCAAGTGGGGACAAGAAAATTACCCAGCTCTTCCAACCCACTATAAACTCAAGGCTATCAAGGATACAAAACCTTGGTAGATGTAGTGTTTGCCTTCGCTTAGTGTGATCACTCATGGGATTTCAACCATAAGGAGATCACTAGAAAAGAACGCTTAAGGTGCTCTTGTGAGCATGAGGTCTGTTACCCACTTCAACGTGGGGTGTCCCTTAATTGGGTGCAAGAGGAACATTATGAATAGAAGCCCTTTCTAAGCACCCTAGGTTAGTATCTACCCTATTTTTCGCTCAACTTATTGGTGCAAGGATCGATCCTAGTGGACTACTTGGATCATCCTAAGACTTTATACTCACCATATGTGTTCCTTCAATTTTACTTATGGCACTTCCATGACAAAGCCAATATCTCTTGTGGGAAACCACTTGGTGTGAGGTAAAGGAGCATCAAGCATGGGCCAAGTTGTTGAGTAATGAACCATGACTTTTAGGTAGATATTGCTTGATGTGTTTTTAGATGTGCTAGACCTGTGGAAATCTTTTGAACATATACATGATGATAGTTCCAGGGCTTTCTTTTCAGGCCTCACATATGCTTGTATCATGCAAGGTTGCTTTGTCCCTTGCTTGATTGTTTGAAGACTACTCCATGTGTCACTATCTTGCTTGGAAAGAAATTGCTTTTGAACATCAAACTTGCTATGCTATCAACTATTGTCAAACTTTGTCAACCAAGTCAAAGCATCAAGTTTTAACATTTTAAGTGTGTTGCTTGCTAAGGGGAGTCTCATCATTTAATTTTTCTTTTCTATGTCTCTAGTGCTTGAACATGCTTAAAGTGGCTCCTCGGTCTTAGTGCTCTTGGTCTTTCTATCTTCATGGTCTATGTCCTCTTGCTAGTTATATTTTTGCTAAAATGGTTACCTTGATTTCTTGACTACACTCTTAGGTTGGGAAAGTTGTTCACTTGTCACCTTGCTTGCTCTATCTACTTGGCTATTTGACTTCTTTCCTAGATCTTGACTTAAGTCACTAGTGTTGTAAGTTTCTTGGACACTTTCTTGACAATTCACTTCACTCTATCTTTACTATTTTGGCAAGTGAACACTCTACCTATTTAGTTTGGACATCAAGTTATCTCGTGTCACCTTCTTAGCTTCCTCTAGTCTCCTTCCGGCTTGATTATCTATCTACCATTATGGAATTCAAACCTTGTGGTACCAAACATCAACCAAATCTAGATGATCATGATATCATCCATGCCACTAAAGAGTTTTAAGATCTATATGCTCAATACAAAGAACTAGAAGAGGCAAATGACCTTTATTACCTTCATCTCTCTAAGCGTATGATAGAAATGAAATCTAAACTTGAGAAAAGATTAGAGGAGAAGATTTCATTCTTAAATGAATCTCCCTTAAGGCCTTTATGTACATATGGTTCATCTTCTTCAAGGTCTACATATTCTACTCCAAGACATCAAATGTCTTCATCTTCTAGATCTAAAGACCTCCTTAGAGAGAAAGAAAGTGGTACGTCCTTTGAGCCTATTCCAAGCTATCACGATGGACCTATGTTTGACCAAGACAATGATGAAGACATGGATTCATACCATTCACTTGAGAAACAACAAAAGGACTCTGGACATACTTTTGATCGAACTTTTGCTCCCTTGGAAGATTCTTATGATGACACTTTGCAAACACTTCTTGGCACCAAGCTCATCATGTTACCTAAGTCTAGCTCATATGGAAACCCATTCTTGAATATCTATTATGCTTATCATCAACGTAATGTGCATAGTACTTCATATTGCATTGAGCTAAATCATAAAATCCAAGATCTTATTGATAATTGGATTATTGTTACCTCTAATGACTCAAGTGATGAGGACACTTTTCTTGAGAAAGATCATATTAATGAATCTATGTCTAGTGATGGTTTCCTTGATACCTCCACTTCTTCCAACACTCATGCACCTCCCAACACTTCAAATCTTTCTGACAAGCCTCTATCAAATAAAGAACCTAATGCTTTTCACGTACACTATGCCTATCCTCAAGGGCTACCTCTAAAAGAAACTCAAGCTAACCTTCACTTGGCTACAAACCTTTTCCATGCTACTAAGCCTAAAGATCCAAGCACTACTCCATTCACTCTTTATTCTCCCGTGTCCCTAAAAGTGGCTCCATGTCAAGAGAAGTCTCAAAAAGAAAAAGCTATAAATGTCAAGAAAGATCAAGATCAAGTACCCTTTCATCTCCTTCAAAATTTCACCCCTCCATATCCTATGTCTTTTCCATCCCCCAAGTATGATGAAGATACCACTCCCATTTCCCTTGAGATTACTAAAAATTATGAGAAAAGTTCTCTTCCTGTGTTATGCAAAGCTACTTGTCAAGATCAAAGTGGCCTCTCATGTTCTACTTCTCCATATCCACTTCAAAATTGTGTGCAAGCTTCAAGTGCTCCTATTAAAATTTTTGCTCCAATCAAAGCTACTCATGAGTCTATTGATGGGTTTGACTATGTTGCTCACTCTAAAGATGTTGATATCCCTTTTCACTATCCATTTGCATATCCAAAGTCTATCCTTGATCGTTATGCATCAAAGCTAAAGCCTTCAAACCTTACATCTATATTGGGACCTTATGTTCCTTTATCTCCTACATTTTCCACTCTTAGCTCTCCTATCATACCTAAAGATCAACAAAGATACTCATACTTTATGAATTTCCACCCATCTATCCATCTAAACCAGTCATATCATCCTTATTCATCCACAAATCCCAAGTCTTTTGGAAGCAAGAATAAACATAAGAATCCGTTGAAAAATGAAGATCATTATTTCCCATCTAATCGACATGTGAATGCAAAGAAGAAATTCAAGAGACCACAAAGGTCCACTATTAAAAAAGCTAAATCAAAGCAAATACGGGTTCCTAAACCCATTATTGAAGAAATGTGTTTTGAAGTATCCAAAGGAAAATCTAAAGCTATATGGATTCCCAAGTCTCTCTTGAAAGACTTGAACAATGAAAAGAAATCAAAGTTGAAATTCAAGCTTCCAAAGGATTCTATTCCATCTTGTTCCAAAAATCTTCCTAAAAATCTTTCAAATCCTTCCACTCCACTTTTTTCCAAATCTCTTCTACCACCTCATACATCTAAACCTCAAGCTATTTCATTCATTATTCCTCCATCATTCCAATACTCTTCAAGGGGTGTGTCAACATTGATATTGCCCAATATTTCAGCTAGCCTCATGAAATCCTCTAAAACTTACATTCACTTGCTATCCATTCTCGTTCATTTTCTTTCAAGACATGAACCCTTATCCTTCATATACTCCCCCTACTATCATCTCTCTTTCATCACCCTATCAATATCTTTGAGCATACCTTTCTATGGTCTTGGCTTATCATGACTTATCTTTCCTATAGGAGCACTATCTACATTCAAACAACTTTAGTTCTTTCTAAAATTCAAAAAGCAAAAAGTTAAAAATTCAAAAAAAAGAAAAAGGAAAAAAAGTGCCTTGGTGAAAACCGCTTCTTGTGGCACCTTGGTAGCAAAATTAAAGAGAAATAAAATTCATCCTATGGTGAAAACTACTTCTTGTGGCACTTTGGATAAGTACCATGATGAAAATTTGTTAAATAGGCATCATGCATAATTCTTCCATCATACATCTATCCCCTCTTCTCTCTTTGATCTTAAAAATGTTGACCTATCTTTGCATATTGGCTGTCTTATCCATGAGATTCTCTATTGTGCTTTCTCATTCACTCATAGCCTCCATCTTGAGCTTTATTCTTATTGCTCTATCCCATCACTATCCTATCTAGTTGACCCCTTGGTCTTGATCACAATAAATAAAACATGTTTCTCATGGTCTCTTGATATGGCTACTCTTTTAGACTACATGCTTCATGCTATCTCACTTATTGGCTTCCATTACTTATCCCATATGCTATCCCAATTAGTGGCTTCCATTGCATATCCTATATTTTGATCTTGGTCATTGCTTCCATTATTATCCAAAACCTTATTCATTTGGCTATCTTTCCCTAGCTTGGGTACTCCTGAGGAGTCAATCCTTGAGGATCACTTTCACTTGCTTCATATTCCTTGCCTATCCATCTATGTCTATCCACTAGCTTCCTACTCCATATTATACACCTTGCTAGACATTGGGAGAAAATGATTTGATCTTGCTTGAGAGCTAGTGATCTCTAAATCATTCTAAGAAATCCAAACAAACCATACATGATTATGAAAAAAGCCTAAAAATCATAAAATGTCCTGAAAAAAATGATCCATCTTGGTGAAAACCTAGCAATAGTCGCTTTGATGTATCACCAAAAAAATCAAAAAATTCAAAAAATTCAAAAATACAATATTATTTTTTTTGACAAAATTTGCCAAGTGGTGAAAATCTAGAAACAGGTGCTGCTTGAGACCCTTGCACCTATGTCTATCAGTCTCAATCACCCACTTTGCAACACATTTCCTAGATTGGAATTTTTTCTTGTCCTCGTCTCAGAGGCACCGCTGCTTAGCCTATATAAGGTTTCCTTGTGCATTAGGGTTTCTTTGGCAACTCACAAAACAATGTTTCTCAACACTACCCCCCAACTTGACATCAAGTCTTTCTCAACACTTTTCAAGTAGTTTACCTACCATCTCGGATGTGATATTTCTCACTATCAACTTCAAGTCTCAAAGAAATGGCCAAGTGATTTACACACATGCACTTAAACACTTAAACGATTGAGCTATGATGAAATTTATCTTCTCTGTGTGCTATCTATGATGATTTATTTGCTATGTATTCCCCCCCTAACAAGTCTTTCGAGGATGTCATGGACTAAAAGACTGGGGGCATGCGACATGTTTTCTTGCTTTCTGATTGTGGGTATACTTTGTGCGTCCATAGTATTTTGAGTGTTCATACTTAACATTTTGGACTTACAACATATCCTCCTTGTATATTTTTGCAAGACTCCACTTATTGGTTATTTTGGTGTTTATACCTCGATACAGGTGTAATCTTGCTATATTAAACTTAGGGAGTCTAACTGCATTACCCATCTTGACTTATATGTCTTTGATGCCTAAGTTAGATTCCCATATTTCTATCTAACATAGATCATATTCATATCCTCATAATTTTACTAGTGATGATTGTATGATCTTATTATGTCCTTGATAAGGCTTGATGATAAAAACTAGGACCTACTTATGTAACCCTTGCAATTGCACTTTTTCATACTAGCTTGCATTCTAGGGTTCATTCTAGCTTAGCTTAGCATTTTGCATGTTGAGAGAGCTCTCTTCTTTATCTTCTATGGATGTATCATCTAACTACATTCATCCTTCTCTTACCTCTTCTTGATCTTATCTTATCTCTTCTTTCCCATTTCTCTCTTCTTTTCTATCTTACCATCTCATCTATGCTTTTGACCTATCTTTTCTAATCTTGACATCCTAGATCCATTTTCAAGATCAAAATCCAAAGCCGGCTTCATCTTGCTAGTAAAAAATTTCTTCTTTTTTCTATGTGGTTGGCTGACCTATTGAGGCTTAATCTTTGAATCTTGTAGGGAAAATCATCATTTCTTCATTTCTTCATCATTTATACTATCTTCCACTCTTCGCTTTCATTCCTATTTCATCTTTGTTCTTTGTTTGACCTAATTCTTATGCTCTATCTTTCCTATTTAAAGTTAGTCAAACTGGGGCATATCTTCATTGCTTGGTGATCACTCTTTGGTCTTAATCTCTTATCTATCATCATGAACTTTTCTTTGTTCTAATTTGATCAATTGTAGCTTATTTGTACATCTCCTCTATCTCAATTTGATTTCAATCCTGAGGGGTCATGAATATTCTATCATTGTTGCAAATTGCTTTCTTCTACAAGTATCTATTTTCTCTTTATCTATCTTCAATTCTTTGTGTTAGTACCCTTTTTGAGTTTTGATATCATCTCTATCCTACTGTTTAGTACTATCACTATCAAACTATACATTCAGGACTTTCTATCTCTTTCTGCATTTCATTCTTCATAATTAGATCTCTCTATCTATTTTTGTGTACTTGGATTATATATTCTTTGACATCATGTGTTCCCAGATCGATCACACATTAGTCAAATAGGGCAAATGTAATCAACTAAAAATGGTCATCTAGACTATGAGCCCCCTTTCTAGCATTTTTTCATAATTTATCTAATGGTTATTTTTTATCAAATCCTCAAAAATCTATTTATTCAATTATAACCTATGGTATGACCACTTTATCCCAAGTTCATATTTAATTAAAAGAACATGTCCCACTTTTAATTTAATAAAATTCTCCACTTATCTCTTATCCTAAGTGTGTGCACATAAAGCATTATTCCTATTTTAGAAATAAAAGAAAATATATTTTTGTCTACACATGAATGCACAATTTCCTATGTGAGAGGAATCTTCTATTTTTAAAATAACTTTAATTCTCCTCCACACATTTCAAACCCTCTCAAAAGTCAAACCATTGATTGTGATTGGTTGAGATGCTTGTGCGCATGGATCACTCCCACTTTCAAACTCCACCCTTGATTACATTTATCTTGCCTCTTAATCTCTACCTTCTATTTTTATTTAAAAGGGAGGGCTCTCTCCTCAATCAAAAAATCTTAGTCTCTCATGCTATTGTTATGTTGTAGATTTTCTTGGTGATTTTGGAGACTTGGAGCATTTTTTACATTTTTGCATTTTAGCTTAGCTCTCATTCTACTTACATTATGGCATACTTTTTTATCTTAGTTTCATTTATGCTTTAGCTTAGTTCTATTTGTTAGCTTGCATTTCATTTAGAACAACTTGCATTTTCATTGCATTTTATTCTAGATTCTTGGATATTGGCACTCTTGCCTCTACTTTTTGAATCTCTTGTTCTATGGTACACCTTGCAAGGGTTGCATAGTTTGGTTCGTTTGAGAGCCACCATCTCAGAGCCTTTGCACATCATAGATAGAGAGCTATAAGTCAGCTCTTGAGACTCCATCTTCCATGGGTTCTCTCAAGAATAATGGTTTATAGAAGTGTGACACTTTTATGCACATAGCTCTGACTAGGGATTTGGACCGTTAGGTTCTGAAAATGAATTCAACATCTCTGGTTTCACAAAAGATGACTAAACAAATTAGGAAAGGGAAAGAAGGGAAAAAAAAGAAGAAGAAGCAGACAAATATAAAATGCAACAAAACATATGTACAAGAAGGGCAGAAAGAAAGAACCTCAAAAATGATAAAGCTTAAGGTCCTACCCATTATAGGACATGGGAAGCTCTCTTCCATCCAAATATTGTAGTATGAAGGAATTAGGACAAAGAGCTTTGTTGATTTCAAAGGGGCCTTTCCAAAGTTATTTGAACTTACCATGAGAACCCTTTGGTTCTCTTTGCTTATCCCAAAGCAACACCTGGTCACCTTCCATGAATTTTCTTGTTTGACTCTATGATAAAAGATCTTTTAAACTCACATTTGATGTTCTTTAATATGATCAACCACCTTTTCCCTCTCTTCCTCTGATTTCATCAGGTAAAAGATTATTTTCTCTAGGGCATCTTTAAAGGTAGCATCTTCTAGGGTCTTTCATAGATTAACAACTACTAATTCCAATAGGAGTCATAGGCAAGCCTCTACATTGTAAACCAATTCAAATGGTGTCAAACCAATAGCTCTCTTTGGTATTGTGTGATCTCTCCATAAGGCTTCATATAATTTTTTATGCCAAACCTTGGCATTTTCACTGACCAACTTTCTCATGATAGAAATAAGATTCTTATTGGAGGATTCTACTTGACCACTCCCTTGTGGGAAATAGACTGAAGCATGTGAGAGCCTAATTCCATTATCATAGTAGAAAAGTTGTAATTCTCATGAGGAGAAGTTTTGGGCATATCAGTTACCACTTTTTTTAGGACGCCAAACTTGACTAAAATGTTTTCCTTTAGAAATTGGCACACTTTAGACGTGGTTTTCTTCATTGGTATCGCCTCCACCCATTTAGTGAAATAATCTATGGCAGTTAGGATTAACCCCCACTGCTTGAAGGGGTCTTCTATCACCACAAGTATTAGAGGAAGAGCTGCTAATTTAGGTTTACCAGCAAAAAGTTTGCATTTTTCACATTGCCCTATCCATTTGTATGCATCACCAAACATACCTGACCATATTGCCCACTACAAAGAATTTTAAAGGCAGCGATTATTAATGAATAATGTCCCCCACATGCTTCACTATGGAAAACTTGAAGTAGCTTCTATTGTTGGTCTTTATCAAGACGTCTTAAGAACATACCATCTAAGCCTCTTTTGTAGAGCACATCATCTACTATCACAAATTTAGTTGATTTTAATTTTAAAGATCTCTTTGCTTTTCCATTTAGATGCTCATGACACTCACCATAAGTCAAATAAAAAGAAATGTCAGAAAACCATTCATCTCTTAAACCTACCAGCAACATAGAAGTTTCACCATCAACAAGCTATTGTTGATCTTCAACAATGAGAGATCAACAATGAGCTTACATAAATCTTGACCCCTCACTAGCTTGGTGGGTTTAATTTCTAGATCAAATTCTTGAACTTTAGAGACCTAGGTTGCCTTGTCATTAATCAACCGCCACCTCCTTTTGTGTTAGGATACTTATGCTACAACATCTGGTACTAAAACTGTGTTGTGAGAGTGCAAAATGTAATAATGAAAATGTTTGACTGCCTTTACCACCAAATATGCTTGTTTGTCAGTGAGTCAACACCTTAATTTATGATTTTTAAGAGTTATACTCACAAAGGAAATGTGAATCTCCTCACCTTCCTCATTTTTCTATAGTAGAACAACAAACATAGCATGTTCACTCACATAACAATGAATTAGAAAATCCTTTTTGTATTCTAGGTGATCTAGGATGAGTGCTTGAATGATAACTGTTTTCACGTTATTAAAGGCCTTCATGGCTTCTTCACTCCATTTTAAAGTTACCTTCTCACTAAGAAGATTGGCAATGGGTTTGGTAGTCTTTGAGAACTCTGGCAAAAACTTCCTTAGAAAGTTAATTTGACTGGAGAAAGATTTGACTCCATTTCAATTAGAAGGAAGGCACAACTGTTGAACTGCTGACCATTTTAGGGTCAATCCTTATCCCATCTTCTAAAACTAGATGACCAAGGACTAACTTTCCTTCTGTAACATACAAAATACACTTCTTGGGATTTAGTGAAACACCATGTTCTTTGCATCTTTGAAGAACCAACCTTAAATCCCTCATATGTTTCTTTCTCCTCCTAGAAAAGATAGTCATATCATCCAAATAGATGATGATGATTTTGTTCAATAGATGATTGAAAGAAGAATCTATGGCTCTTTGGAAGGTTGCACCAGTGTTTATTAGTAAAAAAAACATCCAACTATATGCAAAGGTACCCCAAGGAGTGGTGAAAGAAGTCTCGTGTTGATCTTTAGGGGAAACACTAATCTAATTGTAACCTTAAAAGTCATCCAACATGGACATCATTTCGGAGCCTATCACCATTTGAAGGATGTGATCCATATTAGGCAAGGCTAAATTATCCTTCAATCTTGCTTGATCAAGATTCGTGAAGTCTACGTAGATCCTAATCTTGCTACTCTTCTTACGGACTGACACTATGTTAGCCACCTAATTGGAATGGTGGATAGGGTAAATTATGCAAGATTTCAACATTTTATCAACCTCCGTGAAGATTGCATTAGCCACTCTAGGATTGTAGTTTCTTATCTTTTGTTGAAAAGGAGTAGCTCCAAGTTTGAGTGGGATTTGATGTTTGAACTTGCCCTATCTGAAATTTTTGAAATCTTCATAAGACCAAGCAAAAATGTCATTTAATTCTTTCAATAATTTGGTAAATTTCATTTTTTCAAATTTAGTACAACATTTACTCAAATTAATCATCCTTGGTTTCTCTTCTGTGGTAATATTAATTTTGTCACAATCTTTGAACTTCTTTGTCCCATAAACAAGACTTCTGTGAGGACAATCCTTCCTGTCAAACAAGTTTTCCAAGGCTACTAGTCCCTTAGGAATTATGTTGCCTTTCAATTGGAGCACTTTTGTATCCATATTTGAAATCTCTTAAAGGAAAAATTTGTGACATTTTGATGAGGAACCTTCAAAGAATATATTGCCAAAAATTTCTTTCCCATGTAAGAAAGCATTGATGTGAGCATCATTGTTGAAAATTTGCCATGAACTAGAATTGTTAGGGCCGATGGATCAATTCTATAGTGTATAGATCTTCTTTGAAATCTAGGTGGGGAATCAATAGAGATGTTGATTTGGCAAGAGCATCAACTCTTATGTTAAGTTCTTGTGGCATAGCTTCTATAGAAAAAGCGTCAAATTTTTCCAGCTCATCCCATACTCTAGTCCTATAGTGGTTTAGTTTAGGATTTTTAATAGCGGAAATGTTTTGTACCTGCTTGACCACCAATTCAATGTCTCCTCTAGCCTTCAATGCTTTTATGCCTCTCTTCTTAGATTCTTCTACCCCAAAAAGCAAGGCTTCATATTCCACTGTGTTATTTGTATTATCCAACTCGAGCTTGAAAGCACAAGAGATGATCCACCTGAAGAGGAAATGAGTACTACCCCTACTCCCGAGCTGACTGAGGCACAATTGCCATCAAATTCTAAAGTCCACACACCTTTGTTAGTTAAATTTTTAGGTTGAATCACATCTTATTTAGGTAAGATGACATAATTAGAAAATTCAGTTTCTTGATATAAGATATAGGACGTGGGATCTTCTGAGGGAAAGACTGTATATTTGGCTTTAGGTTTAGGGTTCAAGACTACCTTTTTGCTACTAATTGGTATAGTTGCTTGTGACCAATCTAACTTTATCTCCCCTCCTAGGTTTTTAGAGAAGGTTCAGCAATGACCAAGATGGTGAATATAATTCTCTTCTTGGGAAAATTGACTAGAGTGACCTAAGCATCTTTGATCTAGCCTACAATTGGGACTTGTTTGTTCTGGCCTACAACACATACATACATATATATGTAATATATTTAATACCTAGCCTTGTTAACGTAAAAAGTTTATTTTTAAAGGAACACACACACACACACACACACACACACACACACACACACACACACACACACATTTTTATGTTTGTGTGTGTTTGCAGATGTACATCTATGTGTGTATAATATGTATGTATGTATATTCCTTCTAACATTTTTTCAATCTTTTAACATTAACAACGTTAAGTATTGAATAACTTATGGGATATTCAACCTTGTAATACTTGTCATAAGAAGTTTCATTCTTTTTTATGTTGGTGGATGATGAGTTCTTAATTTTTCAACACCCCCCTTGAAAATTATATCATATGAATCAACTATCAGTCCATTAACATTATTTCTTTTGATGTTGTTGTAAGAATCACAATCAAAGACAATGGGTCTTTTAGATTCAATTTCCCCATGAGTCCAAAAAAGGTACCTTTCCTCCTAAGTTTCTTTTAGTTGTTTCCCCTACTTTATTTCACATCGAAGTTTATAAGAGTTGGCTCTTAATTGAAGCACAATAATTTTGCATCTCGAGAGAAAACAAGCCTCTATGTATGCTCCAAGCATATAATATAGATTTAAAATCCATTTCAATAGTTCCTAGAAGCTCAATGAAAATTGGAATTTTATACTTAAAATCTCATCCATTAATCAAAATTCCAATAATTCACTAAAAAAACCAAGAAATTCTAGACAACACTTACTAAAAAATGAAGAAGACATTGCAATGAACAATAATGAATGAACAAAGATTGTTGATGATGAGGTTTTTATGTAAAACTATCTGCCTTTCATCATGTACAGACTGTTATTTAGGATCCATTCTTTATCTTGGGTTGATGGAAAACACCCAAGTCAAAACCATTTGGAATGGTTTTTAAAAGGAAATCACACCACCCCTTGAATTTTTCCCACACCATTGTCATGAAAAATGCTTTCTCTTTCAATAAACCAACCGACTTAACCCATTTCTTTTGATCTTCTACCACATAGACCATTTTTTAATGAATCATATTAGGGCTTACCTTCCTCTATTATGGGATTATGAACTAGCTCTTTTGTCTCTAGAACTTTGTATCAATCTTCTTCAAATAGAAAGTCTCTGTCATCTGTAGAGGTGCAACCCCCATATGTTCCTTTGTTGTGCCTCCATATTTTCAGTTCCTCCACTCTTTTGAGCCAAACTATTTTGCATAGGATTTCTTGGAGCTTTTCATGCTATAGCCAGACGATTCCAAGAATAACCTTGAGAATGCCAATCACCATTTTTTGAAAAAATCCCTCTTGATTCAGAAAAAGTTGAATGCATAGTTGCCACCATGATGAAAGCTCTAATCTACTAGAATAAATAGTTTGAAAATGCCATTTGGAAGGTCATCTGTATTGGGCACCACTATTGTATCACAAACAATAATGTATGTGAAACCCTAATCTCTATGACCTTTGCCATTCTACCATTTTTCATTTCATAGGCAAATAATATAATTGAAGCTACTTGAACTTTTGTTATCATGTACAACATATACATACATATATACATAATATATTTAATACCTAGCCTTGTTAATGTAAATTTTTTTTTTGAAAGGAGCACACACACACACACACACACACACACACACACACACACACACACACACACATTTGTGTTTGCATGTGTAATATGTATGTATGTATATTCCTTAGATACTTCTCTTAAGAACTATAATATTGTATGTCTTTCCATTACCTTCAATGCCTCAAGATTTAAGTAATATTTTTTAATTTTTAACCAAGCTATCCCATAACACTATGGTTTATTCTTTCTAGCCATTTTCTTCTCTTTACATACATACATACATAAATACATACATGCATGCATGCATATATACACATTATATACATACATATATGTGTATATGCCTATACACATGTATGTATGTGTGTATGTATGTATATGTGTGTGTATAATCTTTGTGTGTGCAGTATGTCGGAATATATATTCCTTCCAACAAATATTCAATCATTTAACATTAACAAGTGTAAGTATTAAATAAGTTCTCAAATAGTCAACCTTGTAATATTTGTCATAAACAATTTCATTCTTTTTATATGCTTGATGACAATGAGTTCTCTCAATTTCTACACACCCACCTTATTGAAACGTTTATCTCATAAATCAAATATCAAGACATTAGCATGACTACTTTTGATGTCATTGTAAGAATCACAATCAAAGATGAAGTGTCTTTTAGACTCAATTTCCCCACAAGTCCAAAGAACAAACCCTTTCTTCCTAAGTTTCTTTTAGTTGTTTTCAATACCTAATTTCACATTGGCGTTTATAAGAGTTGGTTCTTAATTGAAGCATAATAATTTTGGATCTTGAGAGAATACAAACCTCTGTATACACTTCAAGTATATAATATATATTTATTTAACACCCCTTTCAATAATTATTGGAAACTCCATAAAAAAATGGAATCTTATACTTTAAATCTCGTTCATTATCAAAATTCCACAAAACTCATAAAAATACCTAGAAATTCTAGACAACTCTTCAAAAAATATGAAGAAGATAATACAATGAACAAGAATCAGTGAACATAGATTGCTAATGATCAAGTTTTTATATAAAAACTCTTTATCTCCCATCATGTATGGACCACTATTTAAGATCCATTCTTTATATTGGGTTGATTGAAAACAACCAAGTAAAACCCATTTGGAAGGGTTTTTCAAAAGAAGATCCTTCCTCCAATGCTCATTGCACCACCCCTTGAATTTTGTCCCCACTTCATGAATAATGCTTTCTCTCTAAAGAAATCAAGTAACATAACCCATTCCTTTTGATCAACTGCCACAGTGAGCATTGTTGAATGAATCATATTGAGGCTTACCTTCCTCTCTTATGGGATTGTGACCTCGTTCTTTGGTCTCTAGAAATTTGTCTCGATCTTCTTGGAATAGAAGGGCTCTGTCATGTGTATAGGTGCAAACCCCCATCTGTTCCTTTGTTGTGCCTCCTCCATCTTTTCCATTCCTCCTCTTTTTTGAGCCAAACTATTTTTCACATGATTTGTTGGATCTTTCCATGCTATAGCCAAGTGATTCTAGGAATAACTTTCAGATTGTCAATCACCATTTTTTGAACAAAAAATGTGTTGGATTAAAAAAAATTTAACATATAGCTGCCCATTATGATGGAAGCTCTGACCTACCATAAAAAATAGTTTGAAAATGCCTATTGGAAGACCATCTTCATTGAGCACCACCATTGTTTCATGAACCATAATGTCTATGAAATCCTAATCTCTCTAACCTCTACCATTCAACCACTTTTATTTTCACAATCAAATAATATGATTTGGGTTACTCGAACTTTTGTTATCGCACAACACACACACACACACACACACACACACACACAAGATATTTAATACCTATCCTTGTTAATGTCAAAAGAGTGATTTTTTTTGAAAGGAATATATATGTACATATTCAGGTGTATATATATATATATATAAATGTGTGTATAATGTCTTTGTGTGTGTAATATGCATGTATATACATTCCTTCTAACAAATTTGTAATCTTTTGACATTAACAAGGCTATGTATTAAATAACTTATCAAATAGTCAACCTTGTAATCTTTGTCATAAACAATTTCATTCTTTTTCTATGTTGGATAACAAAAAGTTCTCTCAATTTTTCAACACCCACCTAATTGAAAAGTCTATCCTATGAATCAACTATCAAGACATTAACATGATTAATTTTGACGTCCTCATAAGAATCATAATCAAAGATGAAGTGTCTTTTAGATTCATTTTCTCCACAAGTCCAAAGAACACACCCTTTCTTCCTAAGATTCTTTTAGTTGTTTTCACTACCTAATTTCCTCATTTCACATCAAAGTTTATAAGAGTTGGCTCTTAATTGAAGCATAACAATTTTGGATTTCGAGTAAATACTAAATATAAGCATTTATATAAGTACATAGTGTAGATTTAACATCCCTTTCAATAATTCCTGGAAACTCCATGAAAATTAGAATCTTATACTTTAAATCTCGTTCATTTTTCAAAATTACATAAAAATCATAAAAACCTAGAAATTATAGAGAACATGAACAAAGATTGTTAATGATGTCTACAAGACCGTTAATCTAAGGGACCACTAATCAAAACCTTATATTAACTCCATATTTCTTTCCATATCCATTCTCCTAATGGGAATCTTGACAATCACACTAGCAGTTTGCTTGATCTCATCCTCCTCAAATAAACCATGCATGTTGTCATCCTTTAGGATGACTTCATATTGAGCCCAGATGTCTTCATATGCTGTGCACTCAATGAGAAAGTGTCATTTAGTCTCAATCAACCCTTTTTTAAAGAACTTGCAAATCCTCTCCTCCCACTACTCTTTGGACCTTTTCCATCTACCTGTCTCACATCTAAGATAATGTGCAGCTATCCTTAGTCGAGCTAGTAGTACCCTATATTTACCTTTAATAAATGCCCCTAGCCAAGTTTTATCTCCATGTTCTTGGGATGGGTTGAACACTTTGATACAACGTATCTTTTTCTAACCCATGTTATTAGACCACATGACAGTCTAAAATTTTCCCATGCCAAACTTCTCATGAAGCATGGGCCAATGAGTTTGGCTAAAAAGAACTATAAGTTGAATCGTGATAGCAATATCACAATTTGACTTGTTGTGGAAAATATCTCCTACTTATTAATTGACGAGCTTAAAGAGCTTTCTAATGAATGCTTTATGAGTCGTAACACTTGTCAAATGTTTTACAAATGGGGTTACAAGTGGAGTGAGTTTAACTATTGTTGAAACTTCGTAACTAAGTGCACTCAAGACGAAGTAGTACTAGGATGGTTGAATGACCACTCTTCAAGCATGAGTCAATGAGTTCGACTCAATAAATCTACATAGTTGAATCTTGATACTAATATCACAATTTGACTTGATGTGGAAAATATCTCCTACTTATCACTTTCTTTATTGTCTACATTGTCATTAGGAAAACTTTGTAGCTTGTGTGCTCAACCACTTTATATTTTGTTTCATCCAAATCTTCTTCCTTGGAACGAAACCCTCTTTTATCATAATTTTGAACCGTCATTGTTTATCTATGTTATTAATTAATTTTTTGCTAGTTTCTCTAATAGAAAAATACTAACTTTCACTAAGGGTTCATTTGGCTAGTGGAATTGTAGAAATATCGATTTCTACAAATCTCGATTTAGCCAAATCAAGGCTTTGCAAATCTTCATTCCTATTTTTGAGATTTTACTTGAACTGTTTGCTTTACTCAGAAGATGAGTGAGAAGATACATTATTGAGTTTGGTCCCTCAAATTGGAATTGGAATTAGAACACATAATCATGCAATGGTTAAAAAAACAAAATAAAAAATCAGATTTGTAACATCATTCAAATGCAATGGCTTAAATGCATAATCTAACCTCTAAGATCATTCACATGAAATAGCTTAAATTTAGATACAAACAATATATCTCTCACAGATTCACATTTTTCTCATTTTTTTTTCATTTTCCACATGATTCCTTTACTTCATTCCTAATAATGTGATTTGAGCAATTTCTAATCCTATGGGCTTGAATTTGGAATCAACGACATAAGTAGAATGAAAATAACAATATTAACTGAGTGATAAAATAGAAATACATCTGGTAATGGTAAAATAAAAACTCATGTAGCATCCATTTGGGGTTTGTTGTAGGTAACGACAAAAGTAATCTTTAGTGCCATAGTGGAGCACAAGGTCACACATTAGCAGATTATGGAATCACATTGAAAATAAACGATTAAATTTGACAAACTTATGAAAGGATATGAGACATTCCCCCCTTGCTACTATGACTATCAAAACCCTCATAAATTTTAATAAATTTTAATTAGGGTTTGGTTGCAATTTGGTATGCAACAAAGATCATGAAAAATATAAAAGATATGTGATTTGATAGAACAAATAAGAAAAAAAACTTATTAAATTTTATAAAACATTGCCAATCGAAATCGACACTTTCATGGAATTTACACAGAGAAGTAAATCATGTAATACTACTCATCCTTTCTAAACCTTAATAAATTAAAATCCTTTAGGGCATACGTGTGATTTTTGCTGCAACACAGATCTAGGTGAACAACAATGTAGTACAATGCATTCAAAGTTTGGAGTTGTAGATGAACTCCAAAAAATAGTCCAATCTATTTTTTTAGCACTCCTCAAAAAAATATAACCATATTTTTATTTTTGATGAATAGTCCTTTTCAATTAATAAAATTTACTAAAATTACAATTCACAAAAAAGGGCCGAGGGATACAGGATCATCTCGCGAATGAGTTCAATCGGCCGAAGCCGGAGCAAACAACATGGCTGCAGCCAACAACTATAAACTATTCATAAAAAAAAACATTTAAAACAACCTCATACTGCCAAAGCAGTACCAGCAGAGGGAGGAAGATCATCTTTATCAGGAAATCCCCACACGTCAGTGGGATTGTGAGGCGGACTAAAAACAGTCCAGCCGTCAGCAGCTTCCTCATATTTTTATTTTCAATTCATAATTGCTAGTGGGAAGTCTCATAACCTAATTTGAGCAAATCCAAATTATGAAAATGTCAATTCCCGCTATAGATTTTTATGTAACATTGAAACCTTTAACTTTGATATTTAATTGTCTCGAGTGAGAGGGGAAAACCGTGACTTTTTAATGTAATTTCGTGCTTTCGGCGGGTGAACGAGCAGACAAAAGCGCACCAAACATAACATATTTTTTTATACCCGCATTTCATAATCAGAAAAGTGCTTCTCATTCAAGTTTTGGGTACGCCAACTAAAGCAAAATTGCCTATACAGTCAGATTTCTTATTAAATTGAATCAAAAAACAATCTTTCACCGATGGAGAGGATTCTATTTTCTTTTAGAAGGGATTTTTTTGGTTATTAAGTGATCTGGTGGTGTAACTGGGCATCCACATACTTCCTCTATTTCATTGAAACATTTAATGTTTAGTTCATTCCCGATTCATCAAAATTGCCACTGAAGAAGTATTGATCATAGGCTTTTCTCTCTTCGCCTTTTTTTCACAGGCCCGAGGATTTACCACACATTGAGAAAACTCAACAATGGTAGAATAATGGTAGATTTGTAGCCAAAGGAGATTTTTGTGAAGTGAGCAGCTAAAATGGCATGGCTGAATAAGGTAAATTTCACAAATTTTCCCGATCTAGCAGGCGCTGTCAACAAGATCAGTGAAAGTGTCAAGAATATTGAAAAAAATTTCGACACTGCACTTGGCTTCGAGGAGAAACAAGATGCCAACGGTACAAATGAAGGTAATTACATACTGGCTAGTACCCAATTGTGTCAACAGATCTTTTGTATCTTTTTAATTGATTTGGTCGTCCTATATTTGTGCATTTGAGCTGAATTTGAAATGAATGTTGTGTTATAAGCGATTTGGGTTTGAGATGATTTGGCGAAATCTCTATTTTAGCATATGCCCTCGCCCTTTTTTGAATCCTTGTCCTGCTCAATGCGATTCAATAGGGTACACAAACACCAATTGTATTTGTAGGAATCGAACCAGGGAATGATCTGTTCCGAGGTCCTAAAGTGTTGAGAACGTGGATTTTGCCAAAGCTTTTCTGGATGAAACTTCTAGACAGGTTACCCAAAGAATTTTAGTAAATCTAATCTTGCGAAAATCTTGGTTTTAAAATTCATTTATTTTGAATCAAGCTTGGTTATTCCGAACCTATATGGGAATCGAACCAGTCATAAACTGTAATAAATCATTCATTTTGTAAAACCCTTCGTAGTTAGATCAAAATGGTTAGGAATGCACTTTGTTTAGCCAATGCAATTGGAAAGGATAATCTTAATCATTGAGCTGGTGGGCCTTGAGATTTGGGGTTCAGCACTCCAGAATAATAGGTGTCCTTCTTTCAGTACAAGATTCCTCGTTGAAGGATTCTTTGGCTGGCATGCTGGCGAAACTTTGAAGACCAGTTATTCTGCAATCTGGTCATAAATGCACTATCTTACCATTCCAACGCAACTCAATCAATTGCAACTTTTATCAGTTTAGGAAGATTCTTATCACGCATTTCTTTAGCTTACGAATATTATAGGCTTTGGTATTACTGAAAAAATATCGTTTTCTCTGTTATGCTGGTAGGACTTATGAAACAAAGCTAATTGAAAATAGTATTGTGGTTGCAAAATTATGGCTGACAGCCAGAGTTTGAAAAATACCGAGTAGCAATCAAAAATATGAAATTTTTAGAGCAACTTGAAACAGGCACACTTATATTATAGTTTCATTCCGATCGAAACTTTTCAGATTTCTGACTTTGATTTAGAATTTTTTGAGTTTGGATTCTACTAATAGATCTCCATTCCTACACTTCGCTTAGAATTTTTTTCAAGTCATGTTAAATATGTGGCTGTTTTGTTCGTTGTAACAGTCTGGGCTCATTGGCAGTTGGTTTGTTCGTATGGTTTTCACTCACGCATTAATAGAGCATCACTCTCACAAAGTATTATTTGCAATCATATGATATTATTGGCATTCGGAGTTTGTGCACCAGTTCAGTCAAGTCTCGTTTATTTTAACCAGGAAGCCATGGCTGACATTCTTTCATTTATTTATAGGTCTCAATTTTGAGATAATGCTCAATGGGAAATAAGTACTTACTTTAAAGTGTCAGAAGCTTAAATTAAATTTTCTTTTTAATTATTCTTTTTTGTAAATGGACTTTTGGATATCAACAGACAGAAGAATTCTGTTCGATCCAGTTACAACACTATTGAAGCAGAGGGATACAGATGTTGGTGGTGCTGTTCAAGAAGTTGCTCAGTCTTCTAAAAACACAGTGTTGCAAGATGCAACAAATATCTCCTCAGTGCAAAGTCCATCAGAAACTGTTTCTCAAGACGAAGCATCTCAATCTGAAGAGCAGGTTCAAGCCTCTCAATCCAGGGATGAGGATCAGTTCCCTTCCACAAGAAGTGGAGAGGAGTGTCAGCATAGTCCTTCAGCCTTGGATCAAGACGAGCATTCAAATTCATCAAGGGAGTTAGAGATTACTAACAATTTAGATCCTGTGGAAAATGCTCAGACAGAAGCTGGATTCCAAGTAGTTTCAGAGGTTGCTAGTGAAGTATTGGAGTGTCAGGAACTACAACCTTCTGAGGTTTGTCAATCAGAAGATTACTCAGATGTAAATCACTTATTAAAGGTTTCAGAGTTAGTGGAAGAAGTTTTGCCAGCACAGGCAGGGAAAAGGGAGGAAGTCAAGGATTTACAAGAACGTGTATCTGAGGAAGAGGTTACCAATGCATGTACCTCTTCTGATCCTGAACCTTGTAATTTGCCATCAGCTACCAATAATAGCAAGGATGAGAGTACGGTTGATGCAGCTTGGAGTAATGAGATGCTTGCAGTTGATAAAATTTGTGATGAGGACAAAGCCATGCCATGCAGTAATCGGATCTCAGACAAACTAATTGTTGCTACTTCTGGACATACTGGTGAACTGGAAAAGGTTGCCGACATAGAACAGAATCAACAAGAGTTGCCTGTTAAGTCAGATTCAACTGTATCTCTTTTTGTAGAAAGTGATTCTGAAGCTGAGAGACTAAAGAGAGAGATGAAAATGATGGAAGCAGCTTTGCAAGGTGCTGCACGACAGGCTCAGGTATTCAAACGTATTGTCCATATTAACAAATTAAAGAAGATATGGAAAATTGTGGCTTAGAGGCTCTTGTAAGCACAATAATATTTTCTTATTCAAATCTCAGTTTATCTTGAAATGCTTTGGAGTCTAAACAAATATATCATATGGTCTTTCATTGTGTAACAGTGGAACATGTTTTTCACGAACACTTGTTTCAGTATCTAACTTTAGTGTCATCTTATTGATGTATCTAATGCTCTGGAGCTAAGAACCAAGAATCGCACCTGTTTGACACTGAGACTGCATTTTAACTTTACAAAGTTGGAGTTGGCTTCCCTGGTCTAGTTGAAACTACTTTCATAAATTAATCACTAATTGTTTTCTGAATTCTTGGGAAGCCTCTGAAAAGATAGATTAGTAGCATTTCAATGTTTTTAAAACTTTTTTCTGGGATATTTATGATTTGAGAATTGGGGAACATTGTCTGTTTTGGCATCTTTGCAGCTCTGAACTCTACAATTGAAACAGAGAAAATGAAGTTGCTCAACCTGAACATGTTATGCACATTGTGTTTCTGAATTAATCTAAAATAGTGTTAATTCATTTCCACATGCTTCGATTAACACTTGATAGCTTTTGATGACAAGGAACCTAAGCATTTATATGGAATCTTCAAAATGTGGTCCACAAAAAGCCATTTTATATTAATTCAAACTTAGTATATGTTATTATTGTGGTCCCAGGAAGATCTTGTGTCAGGAAAAATCTAAATGTAAAGGATACACTAGCTACTATCAATTTTTTAACAATCACTAAGTCAAGGCATAAAGCACCTACATTCAAAATACCTTGCTGAATTAATTTTTAGTCATCTCTTTCGATGCTTGAGTTACTAATATGGAGGGGTTTCTCAATTCCATAACTATGAGTACTAGTAGCACAACTCTAACATGGCAATGACATATTCTTGGTGAAATATAAGCATTTAAGAAAGAAGAAAAACCTTTAATGCTTTTTGAAAAAGAAAAAATCTCTTAGGTTTTAATGAGAAAAACACAACAATTGAAAAAAGAATAGCTTTAAGAAAGTAGCAGAAAAGGGTTTGTTTTTTAAAGTCGTGTAAGAAAGTACAGAAAAGGATTTGTGTTAGAAAGTTTTTCCCCCTTCTCAATTGCATTTATTGAAAAAATCAATTATGTTTGGAATTTTGTGATTCACTTTCTGAAATTGCATGCCAATTTGAGAAAGCAATCACCAACTCTGCTGGTGTGTATAGTGTCATATCTCAGCAAGACTGTTTACAACTTGAATGTGTTATTAATTTTTGACAACTTTGTGACTAAACAAATATGTATATACTATATACGTATGTGTGTGCTCGTGCATGCATGCAAATGTGTTTATACATGTATTTTCTTTCGTGTTCTTGGGATATAGACAATAGGAAAACACGGGGACATGTTTAGGGGACGAGAGGTGTCAGTTTTTGGTGATGACAATTAGAAAATGGGAAAAGCATTTCTTTAATTGTTCAGAGGAGAAGGTTTCATGATATTCATTTTATAACTGCAAAGAACAATTTTGCCCTTATAAAAATCTGGCATATTAAATAAATTACAATTGACACTTTTAATAATAAATTATCTTAGGTTTAGTTAGGGACAGCTGGTAAAGGCATTTTCCATATTCATTTTAAAACTGTAAACATAAGACCTCTTTTTAAAAGATATAGGCTAATTAAATAAATACACACAATTAGCCTAAAATAGCCTAGACTTAGTTAACTATGGTAGGCATTTGATAACTGCATTATTTGAATACTTGGAAACTAAATGAAGATAATATTAAGACAAGATAAATGTATTAATGTCCAACAAGATACCACAAACGGATCTAAGGGACTGAAAAGATTACAACAAGGCCACAACTAGAAGTGGGAGCACCAAATGGTGTCCACGAAAAGAACAAAACAGGAAAGCAAAAAGACAGAGCAAGGAAAACCTAAGTACTCCTTAGAGTCGAGAAGTAGTCCAGGACCAAAGGATACAAACATAAGAGAAGGTGTGTAAGGGGCTTGGGCCGTTTCAAGGTACCATTGGAGGTAGCGTGGTGCTGCCGAGTGTACGCTCTGCGAGGTCTTAAAGAATTGGTGGGGTTCAAAGAAGAAGAAGAAATGCTGAGTGACCTCTTCATCCCCCAGGCAGGGGACTAAGGGGTGAAGGAGGCAATGAGCTGGTGTGAAGTCTGTTTCGGCGGGAATTTAAGCTGAAGAGTATGATCCCCAAGCCACATGGCCTCTTGGAGATAAAGTGCAAGACACCGCTGATCAATGTATTTGAAGAAAGATGGCAGGCTCTTGCTCCCCTTGAACAAGCAATAGAAGGTAGAGGCGACAAATCCTGTCCTCTTTGTCTATCTAATGATATGTTTGAATACGTAGGTGATGGGAGCCCACCCTAAAAGATCCCAAGGAGATGCGAAGGGCATGAGTTCAATAATAGATGAGGTACTGAGGGCGAACAAGGATCCCGTCTTGAATACCCATGTAGTGCTCAACATATATGAATATCCATGTAGTGCTCAACATATAAGGCCATCTTCGGGGGGAGCCCCCTGAGGGGTTACTCCAAGTGTAATGTCCCATTTTTTTGGAGGAATTAATTATAAAGTTATCAATTAAAAAATATATATTACAAGGTAACTTTATAAATTAAATGAAAAAAATCTTCTAGAGGTTGCTGGAAGAAGCAGAGAAAAAATTAAAAAGGGAGGCCGACCTATCAAGGAAAAAAGAATAAATAGGTATTGAGGGCTCATTGCCTATCATCGAGATTTATTATTTCTTTTTGCTGATGTGCGTTATGGAGCCTAGGGTTTCTGCAAGTAGTCACAATTGGCCATTGAGAACGAAAACTCTCAATTGGTACGCAATTTTGAGGGTGTGAAAGATCACCTGAATTATTGCAGCTATGGGAAGGATATTTCAGTCCTTTCACTTGTGCTTAATTGCTGGTTTGGAGGTTCAGTTGGAGTTGCACTTTCATCATATCATCTTCAGCATTCAGTCTCCACCATTTGATCAATTCAGGTTCTTCATTTCAATCTGTAGTTGTAACAAGTATTCAATTGTATATAGCCAATTAGGGTTTCTCTGTAATGTGCTATGTCATAATGTTTTGGTGCTGAAATTTGCCATATCATTTGTAAAAATATTTGTTTTTCATTGAATGAATACATTGGCACTATTATTTCTTTTATTTCAGCAATATATTTTAGCAGTGTATTAAATTTAGGGTTTTGTTTAGTGGCCTATTGGTACGGGTCATTACACCAAGTTGTGGTAGATGTTGGTCACGACGTGCTTATTTAGCTCTTGTCAAGAGGGAAGGAGGTGAGCAGGGGCATCCAGGGAGAACTGAAATGGGGGAAGGCAGTTTATTGTGATCCCAATTGAACCAAGATGAGCAGAGGCCTAGGCGAACCAACACCGAGCCCTACCAGCAAGATCGGACCTCGCTACTGCCTCAAAAGAACAATAGGCTAGGTGAGAATATTTGTGAGAACCTTTAGAGGAGTTTGCGAAGCTTGGAAACTGATGGAGAAACCAAACCAGATCAAAGATAGTCCCAAGCTTGAAGCGATGAGCACTAAACTTGGCCAAGATGATACTATAGGGGGTGGACCAATGACATCTGACAATGCATTGAAGGTATAGGGTCAAGACTCTCAATCGAAGCCCAATTAGACTCTAAGAGAGGGCCCTAAACAATAGTGCCGTAGACAATAGTCGGTTTGACCTAGGAGTCCAAGAGAGATATCTTGGTTGTGGTATCCTAAAAGTGATGTCTATAACACTGTTTCTCAAGCATAGCTAGGGAACCAAGTCCCTTATTGACCTGGGGCTGCATTACAAGTCTAAAGCTAAAAGGGGGTTTTGGAGAACTTAATCCCCAAGTAAGTATAGGAGGAGATGTATTCAATCTCATCACCCTAAAAGTAGAAATAGAGATGTGAGGTCTTCAAGCAGTTGGAGACCATCACCCGGGTCTTACCCAGGTTTACAACTAACTTTCTCGAATCACAAAAGGAGGCCAAACCATCAAGAATTTGCTGAAGCTACTTTGGGGAAGAAGCCAAAAGAACCATATCAGCGACAAATAGCAAAATGGATGTCAAAATCTGGTGAAGTAGCAACCATCCCTAGGGAACGAGAAGCCTTGGAGGAAAGTCTCGAGCTCATCAATGTAAATACCAAAGAGCCTGGGGGAGTGAGGGCACCCCAGCTTTACCCTAATGGTGCTTTGAATAGGATTTGAGAATCCCTTCGGAGTCCCAAACTTGCCCACCACGCTCTCATAGAGCCTCATGATAGCAGTCGGTAGAGTCCTGAACCTACCCATCAGACTCTCATAAAGCTTCATGATAGCAGTCAGTAGAGTCTTTGAGTCACCAATGCCCCTAAGACTGGAAGAGAGCTATCTGAGGAACAAAATCAAAAGCTTTTTGAAAGTCGGCAAAGTAGGAGTAGACTCTCGCTAAGCGATGCTTGTAATGTGCCCGATTTTGGCAGTCTAGATAGTTGATGGAGTTAGCTCATCATAACGATCCTTGTGAGTTGACAGGGTGTTTTGGGGGGTCTCAGTTGTGGACTTACTATTTTTAGTAAGTCTATTTTTGGCAGTGCAGTGGGTGGCTTCAGCAGTTGGTTGTCACCTGCAGTTAATAAAGTAATAAATTACATGAGTTCTTATTTAGTTATTAATCATTGAATCGCACTATTATAATAATGTTTATAATAATGACTTTAAGAGATATTTCTTAAAAGCAAGTTGGAAAGTTTATAAGTGTTGAGTTTTTTGGGGAAACTTCCACAATTTCTAAAGTGGATTTTTAGGGAAACTTTGGCCAATGGAAGCTTATAAATAAGAGCTCATTTCATTGGGAAAAACACGCTTGATTATATATTTGATTTGTGCCTTTGTGGCTTTTTCCTGGGTTCTTAACTGTATGCCCTTGTTGATGTATAGGGGTCTTTGAAGTTTCTAACGTTTGAAGTCACTGCTGATGTATAGTGATTTCACTATCTAAATCTCCTATCTGTGTTTCCTGTGTCTGGGAGTTTGTTCTGGAAATTTTATTGCAAATTGTGCTGTTATAAACAATTTACCAAGTCTCCTTACTGTATTACTGTGGCTACGGAGATTGTCATTCTGAAGGAAATCGATTGTAAATCTGCCAATCGATTTGATAATTGTTTTGAAGGTTATGATATTACTGTGTTTTCATTTATAGGATTGTTCTTGAGATTGACTCTTGCTAGACGTCAAGGTGTGAGGGGAACATTGCTGGATGGTGAATAGGTGGAAAGAAACAACGCAATTCTGATATTCGCATTGTCTCACACCTGGGTTATACATTATGCAATCTGCAATTTGCCTGGATGCCATTTATTTTGGCCACGAGTTGCAAAGAGGAAGCCCCCGGTTTAATACCTGAGGGGACGGTTATTGTATTTGGCTTGCATTGAGTTTCCTGACAGGGGAGTTGAGTGAAGGATGTCGTACTTGTTTCATCAGCCAGATTCCCTGTACAACCAGCAAAGCAACAGATTGTATGCTGGAACCACAATTCCTACATTCTAGACGCATCTCTCAAACTGACAGTATCTGCAGATGTTTTCCTAGGGAGCTGCCAAAGTCACATATAGATTGCCAGCTGATTATCTATTGTGGGAGCTTCATCGGGAATTCAAAATTCAGTTGGTACGTGGCCAAATATATTGGTGACTGTAACTGCAAGCAAGTGCCACCCATAGCAGCCAGGTTTTGAGTTATATGATTTGTTTTAGAATTTGATTATATAAAAACTTGGTTTCTCCATTATTATTAAAGGCAAATTCTGGAATTGTTGCATAGTTATAGCTCCTTCCTTTGTGTTCATTATATACTCTGAACATATTAAAAAAGAATATATCTGAAAATCAAAGAGAAATAACAAAACACTGTTCACTGGCATACATAGTACTGTTGGGCATACATAGGGTTTTTACAATGCCGAGCCCCCTCGATGGTAGTCTGCAGAGTTCAAATATGGTCCATGGTTTGAAAATCAGTATGAAAGCCAGCCAGTCCCCTAGCCTGACAATGCCGGTGATCAAACTCCTTGGATAAGATAGTATTCAAGATGATGGTGCAGAGTTTGGTGAAAGTATGCCCAACCATGATAGTCTTATAGTTGTCGGGGCCCGAAATCGACCTGGTCTTATGTAACAGATAGATAATGTGTTGCGATCAAGAGTCAAGAGAGCCACTACAAAGAACTCTTTCAAAGAGTACTGTGATAAAGGAGCCCAAAACAGTAATACCAAGCTTGAAGAGCTCCACTTGGAACCCTTTCTCACCCGCTGTCCTGCTACTTTCATGTATCTAACTGCCTCACCGATTTTGGAAAAAGTGAAGAGGTGACAACTAGGCGGGGGGGGGGGGGGGATGAGGTGAAGAGGTGGCTGGCCAGGGATTTTGTAGAGAGTGGAGGTGTGGGAGACCAAGCAGCCATGTGAAGAAAATGGCACGTAGCTTAACAAACTATGAAAGGGAATAAATGCTATTGATTCCCAGATTTTACTTGCATATGATACATAAATCAATGCTCGTGGTTTTCTTCTTTTCTGAGGACTTTAAGAGAGATAATTCTGTGCAGGCAGGTCTGTAATATGTGTATCTGATTCTGCACTATGCAGAAATATCGTGATGTGCAAAACTATTTTATAATCAACTGGATTGATCTGGCATACTATGGATTACTGGAAGTTTTGTCTCCTCAAGTTCTTATATTTCACGGTTTGTAAAGATGGTGGTACTGAAAATTACCTTTGATCAGATGTGTCATTTTCTATTTGGATGACCCCCTTGACTAGATGGACTTTATGGTCTTGAATGTATATCAAAGGCGACACTCATAAATGCAAATGCTCTAGATGATATAGAGTTAGACTAGAGTTCCTTTTAGTTCTCCAAATTAAAATATCCTACAATGGTCCTTTTTCAAGTGCATAGAGTTATAGTTGATGCCTGGATGATTGAATGATGTTTAAATTTTTTAATGCACAGAGGAATGTATTAAATACCAAAGATATAACAAATAGTTGCAAAAATGAATACAAAGTCAACGCTTAACCATTAGTAAAAAAGGGCAGGAGTTGGCAATTTAAATCTCCAAATTTTGAATTTGGGGTTAGTTTGTGCTGTGTGTGAGATCAAATCTGCTCATGATGGGGTTAGTTTGTGCTGTGTGTGAGATCAAATCTGCTCATGATGAGATTGGCCCAGGATAGAGGATGTTAAATCTCAAGGCTGGGATTAGGTGCACGAACATGTGGGTTGATGTCATGAGCCCAAATTGATAAATAACATCTATTTATTAATTTAATAATACATGTTTATTATTAGATTATGGATAAATTGATTTATATAATTCATTAATATTAATCCATAATGCTAATCAATCTAATAAAAAATAATCTGCAATATGGTATAATTTTATTAATTATTAACATTATATTAATCAATATAATTCTATATAGTATTAATAATAAATAAGAAATAATATTAATACAAATTCATAACCAATAATATGAATAATGTTGATAAAAAATAAAGGTCAGCGATACTAATGTCTATATACTAAACATTAATATGCATTAGTAAACATTATGTTAAACTATTACACTAATTAGTGGGTGACTCATAACCTATCCCAAAGGGTCCACACGGCACATAAAAATAAGAAAAGGGCAGACGTGAATAATGGGCGCTATTGGGAAGAGAGAACGACAAACGAAGAAGAATCTAAGGTCCCACATCATCGGGCAAAGTAATCAAGGAAAGCTTTTGACAAGGTAAAATGTGTCTAAATTTGCAAGACCTAATAACAAAGGGATATAATGCTTTCCATATAATATAAAAAGAGAAAGGTAATGTTGAGGGTGGGATTGACTACAAACAAGGCCCACATGCTTCCACATGGCGATTGATAAAGTCTTTAGCATTAAACAAGGAATAACATCGGTATGTAAACCAGTCAACATAGGAAGGATACATAATGGGATTGACAGCGGGGTGCAAGAGGAGTCAACGATATCGGGAAAGTGGAAGACGAGCAACTTGCAAGGTACTTATAAAATACATGTCCCCCACCAAAATGGTAAATAGAGATCAGACAACAGCAAGGTAAGTAGGTTTAAAAAAATAATTTGCATGTATGATATTGGTTTATAGGATATGTTATTTACTTTGTAAAAATAATAATATTAGTTTATGGGATTTCTATATAGTCAGATAGAATATAAAATAAATAAAATAAATATAATAATAAAAAGAATAGATCATTCCAAGATGTAGGGGTGATATTAATTCATAGATAAATTTAGAAAATGTAGATCATTCCAAGATGCAGGGAATGATATTAAATGTAGGGGAATTGGTAAAACAAATCTTGTAGACCTTAAGGGATGTCCTCAAAGAGAAGACCAACTAATTGAGGGTCGTTCTGCAAGGGCACAGAGGGTTTTCACAGGGGATCATGAAGCCTGACCTGAATATCAGTATCAAGGAAGATGATAGAATAATTGAGGACCATTCTCTAGAACACAGGGGATCCTCCCAGAGGGTTGGAAAGTCTTATTGAAGAGATCCGTAAGGATCATGTAGATGTTTAAATATGGAATGTCTTAGTCTTATATTTAAAGATGTTACTAACAAAATCCTTGCAGGGAAAGCTTTAAGTACCAAGGAGAGGGGATATTACAGTTGATGATAGGGTGAATGTGTAGGATAGGTGCAGATAGGACTAGGATAGGTTGAATGAATGGAAGTGTGCTAAGGTGAGAGTAAATGGGTTAGGATAAAGATAAGGAGGGAGCCAATCTCAGCACAGAAGTGTGCCTCTTGTTGCTATGTAATTTTATTAATACGGTCCATCAAAACAGGCCCAAAGCTAAATGTGAATTGACATGGGCAAGGTAATTTGATTATTGCAATAACCATATTACATAAAATTAGAGCTGAATAAAATATTCACATGGGAATTGATATACAATTCAACAATGTCTTCATTTAACCATTTAACTGCCTCTGGATTTGATTGTGTATACTTTTGCATCAATGTTTTGGATCACACTTTGTGACCCATCATCAGGTTTTTAGAGGCTGTCAAGAATGTAGAAGTTAAGTTGCGGACATGGCTTGACTCAAGGTGTTTTAACTTTTAAATGATGTGAGGAAAAAGGGGAAAAAGCACGTGTAATAAGGAGAAGGAATTGAAGTCAATGCAATAGAATAATCCTATTATATGTAACTATATTTTATTCAAGTAGTAAACATATAATAAGAGAAATTGAAATATGACCTTAACCATCCTTCTTTATGATTTTCCTTTTTTATGACCTTAATCGTTCCTAAGTTCTTTCGTTTTTCCAAACACAGCACAATTGTTTTCTTACTGATTGGTGAACTACACAAACTTGTTCTTAGAAAAATGTTAGTCCCCCTTTTTCTTATTTTAAAGTAAGATATGGCAGCATATTCACTAATTTAAGAAATAGTATTAGTGTATGAATTGACCTCAAGGGTTGGCATGATTCTTTGAGTCATTGTTGTTAAAAGTGTGAGGGTATATCCTCACACTTTTGATCGGATTTAGCAGAAAGGTGTCTATTAAGGTGTAAGAATCCTAGGATCCTTCTAACTGTTCTGGTTATCAGGGAAAAAATAAAGAAAAAGAAAAAAGAAATAGCATAAGAAATATTAATGTTTTAAAAACAATTTTATCTTAGACTTTGTATTTAATCTTAATTTCATTTCTTTGGTAAATTATGACCTATTTGAATTTCACTAAACTTCTGCTTATGCAGTCAAAGGCAGATGAGATTTCAAGATTGCTGATTGAAAATGAACAGCTGAAAAATACAATCGAGGATCTTAAGGTAGGTATGAATCGATTCACTATCTGACTTTTATTATGAAATGATAAATTAGTCAGGCTATTTTTAAATGCTGTTTGATAGTCTTTTCCCTCCTTATTGTTTCTTCAGCGAATATGACTGAGTTTATTCTGCCACTAGTAAATTTTCCTGTTTAAGAGTATCCTGATCATACTAAATGATGTGTATGGATCTTACCTTTTTGTTTTCTACTTTTATAGAAGAAACCTCCTGAGGCAGAATCTGATGCATTACGTGATGAATACCAACAACGTCTTGGGGCTCTTGAACGGAAGGTACACAAAATATTCTTTAGAAAGTAATTTCAGTTAGCTAGCTTCAATTTGATATTTCCGAGATCATATGAACAATTCATTCACTTCTCAAAAATAGATTTGCTCTAAACACGTTCTAGTAATGTTAACTTGGATTATATTTGAGTTCCTATTTAAGTGCCTCAGTGGTATTTGACAGACCTGTGTGCATCATTGTGAATTTTTTAAGGAAAATATAGAATCCTTTGCTTTCATGTTGAATATGCACAAGGAAATGTGGTACTTCTTGCTCTTTGTTCCATAGATTGTAATAGACGGCCTTACTTCAAATACCTTGGTTATTATCTGCTTGTAAGGAATGAAACTTGGACTATGGTTTCATTAAGCAGTGCATGCCAGATTTTTATTAGTGAGAATTACAATTAATTCTTCGAAGTGTGTCCTTTTATTTTGCAATTTTAATGAAGATATGAGTAAGTTCTAATCTGGGCAGCAATTATATGCAAGCTCATATCAAATGCCTTTTTATTTGGGTAGCAATTACATGATAACTCATATCAGCATATGTTATTGATCAATTTGTCTTAATTTCAATCTTCTGCAGATTCCTATGCTTTACAAAAGTAGATCTCAGTTGCCACTGTCTCATTTGGCCGATATATATCAGCAATACATGATTCCTTTAGGATCAAATGCCCATTTTATAATGTTTCATATCTTAGGATTTTCTAATTTGATCAAACTTCTAGACTGCTTATGATAACCTTTGGCATATCAATTTGCCTGTAAACCACCAAATTAGAATTTTAGGAAGGTATTGGTTGAACCTACTGAGTAGTCACCACCTTTTCCTGCTTTGTTTTGACCAGTCCCATACAGGCATTTACCAGTCCTATACAGGCATGTAATAAAATCCAAGAGATTGTAGATCATGTTGAGCTGGACCATTTTTGTCCATTGCTCTACACTAATGCAAAGAAAATGATGCAGGTTTCTCAATTGATTAGTTAAAAGGTCTGCACCATTCAGCTTTCTTAAGGATTCACCAAAGAGTTGGGCGCATAAGGCTACATGTATAATTTAAAATCTATGATACATTTCTCATCCTTAAGTGTTGTATAAGTAACTTGAAGTGAATATCAGTTAGCAAATTATAATTTATATTGTAGTATTAATTTGTCATGGAAGGGTATAAGCCTGGTAGAAAATGATACATTTTTCTAGCAGAAGCTTTAGAATAGATTTATACAGACTGTTGAAATATCATGTCTCTAATCTATAGTAACATGTTCCTTGGTTGTGTGAGTAATGCTAGAAATGCTTCCTTAAGCTACTTTTTCTTAAATGTTGAAGATTGTATCACTTGCAAATAGTGTTATGATTAGTGTCTGTTAAAACTTGTAATATTCAATGCTCACATATATGCAGTTTGTACATTTATGGTGGAAATGTGGATTTGACTGTCTGTTCCTGTGTGCATAAGCACACATGGCTATGGTGTCTTTGTGTACTTCTCATTGCAAGATGTTAGTTCTATCCGCGATGTACATTCTTATCTCCATTATAATCTCATGTATATGCAGCTAAATAATATTTAAGGTTATTATTATATATTGTATTTTTTGGGAAATATAATATATTTTGTTGATGATATTTAATGTCTGTGTCTGCTTATGCTATTTCTTTTATACCTTTGGTACTTAGTCGTTAAAGTTACAAGAAAGAAATGCATTGGTTGAACCTCTAGTTAAAAAAGTAAATAAAATTAAACATTAAGTTTTAAATAAATGTAAATGCAACAAGGTGGGTAACCCTAAAGCAGTTAAACCTTGAACCACGAGAACTAAGTACAAGTTCAAATAGCCATGTGAGGGGAGGACCCTTTAGTGAAGCATGAGCTGATGAAGATGAAAGGGGGAGATCAAGACATAAGACCAAAAGTGCTATATATCTACAGAAAGGATTGGACCAAAATTCTCAATGGCATCATCATCTATAACCATGAAAGGACGCAATTTAGGGTGTGTGATAAAGCTCTTGGGGAAATGCCAAGGACCCAAGAGACCAGTTTCACAATCTTGAGAAAAAATAATGGGCACCTGCAAGAACCTTAGAACCTTCCTTAACATCCACAACCAATGAACTTTTAATGGAAAAGAAAAAACAGTGGTGTTAGAATGCCTTTATGAATGTCAGTGGGGCTAAGCAGCAGGGCGGGGAAGCATCTGATGTCATGACTCTGGATTAAAACTGCAGAGAAACTATTGAGAGCCTATATTTATTTTTTAGAACAGAAGAATTTTAAAATATATATCAATACCCTCAAATCGAACTATTAAAAGTAACATGTGAATATACAAGATTTACTATCCTTTTCTAACAAAATAAAAGCATAGAATTACCGAAACAATAGATGGTGGCCTTTCCAAAAGTAAAATCAAAAGTTCCATAAAAAAGCCAAACAAGTGCTTTACCAAAGAATACCTTTCTAAAGAAAAGTAATGTAAACAATGTGGACAAAATAAAACGATTCTTAAATAAAAACAAAAATCTCTGTGTCGATGTATGTATTTAGAAACATAAATAATATAATAGTTTGAGAGTAAAATAGAATAAATCTGTAAGTAATAAAATAGTTTTGTGTCTAATTTTCATCTATTTGTTAATTGCCTCTATCTGAAAGTTATGGGAATACTAGGCTGAGATACCCATAATTAATTTATAATATTTATTGATATCTTTCAGATAGACATATTCAAGATATTATACTGTAATAGTGGTCTATCTTCATCTGTTTGAGAATTGACTATATCCAATGGGCACTTACCACTTCTAATGCTAGTACCTATCTGAAAGTAGTAATGAGCTTGGCAACTTTGGGAGTCCCATAAGGAGCTATTACTTTGAATGCCACCTTCTTAAAGAAATATAGTAGATCCAGAGGCAGGTTTTTGTCCGAGAGTAAAAATTAAGAACCACTTGATTTGTTGTACAGAAGACAACAAAAGCTCCCAAGGATCTCATATTTGGTGTCACACCTTTAAAAAATGAAGCTATAGATACTTTTTCTGTGCACAATACGTTGGTTGCTCTCAACTAGTAACTCGTGGAAGCACATCCATAGGTTATCAAGGGGAATTGTCAAGCCATATGATCAATGATGTTGCAGAGTTTTAGACTGAATGATGATAGGATTTACAGCGTGATATAAATCCTTTGCATATAAAGCCAACATTGGTCTGAGCAGCTATAGAAGAGATGTCAGTGATCTAAATGTATTGATTATATAAATATCCTCATTGATTACAACCTTCTAGGGAAGAAGGTGAAGAAGGGCATCTATGGAATAGCTGAATGGAGGAAGGTGATCAGTATATGATCAATATTGATACCGAAAGGGAAATCAGCCAGAGAAGAAACTTTGTCAGGAAAGTAAGGGCCAAATACAGTTACCTGAAAGATTATAAGAAGAGTGTTCCATTTTGAACTAAGACTGGTGGCTCTTATATCTCAACCTAAAGAATTCCTTAATTTTTAGATGTGTGCTTGTCTGGACTTTGGCCATAACCATATGTAAGCTTGATGATGATAACCCAGATAACCTTGAATTTGCTTAATAAGCTTGGATGGCAATCTTATTAATGAATTGAAATTGAGGGTCAATTCTTTTGAATGTTTGCATCTTTTATATTTGTGAGGAGTTTTATCTGATTGTTTATTGCAATACTCTATCGAGTCATCCCTTGTATTGTTTGGCATAAAAACTGTGGATCATTAGCACAAAACAGTCTTGACCCAAAGAGGCTTTACTAAGCAGTAAATTTCAAAATCTAGGAGGATCTGACAGCTGATTCCAGGAGCACTGTAAATTCTTCAGTATTGATGGTTGCCGATGCTTTCATGCATCTTTCCAAAAAAGTATGGATGGGTTTTGCCTGTAAATGCAGTATAAGGCTGTTCACCTTGTCGAAATGTATGGCAATAATCAATTTAAGAAAAGCTACTGCTGTATTTTTTTCTCTAACTCAATTGAAAATCTTCTTTAATGAAAAAAAGCATTTGAATAGGAGACATCAACTAGGTAATAAAAATTGAACAAGATTAGAAGCAATTGTGTGTTATGCAGGCAAGGTTTCAGCCTAATCATATGTGGAAATAAAGGTCAAAGTGAAATGATAAGTAATGTGTCCAAATATATGTTTTTCTCTTATCACTTCTAACAAGCAATTGTGTTTATCTGCAAATTAATTATGCAAGTGGCGGGTTCCAATGGAATGAATCATTAATGCTTCTTTTCAGACTTATAGTTTTCTCAAGGTTTATGATATTACTACATATGCTGATATATACTGAACGATTCTTAGGTGGCTATGCTATTTTCTACGTTCTACTAAAACAGTTCAGTCCTAGGTTTTAGCAGACTTGGCATTTACAAATATTGACTTGGATTGCAGCTGTTGTGTTTGATGATGTTATTTAATTTCAGGTTTATGCTCTAACAAAGGAGAGAGATACACTCCGGCGAGAACAAAGCAGGAAAAGTGATGCAGCTGTTCTTCTTAAAGAAAAGGATGAAATTATCAAGCAAGTTATGGCTGAAGGTATACCTAATCTTATTGAATCTCATTTGGATAACATCATATTTGGTACGAACTAACCACTTTTAGAGTTTGACATGTATAGTTAGAAAGCTTGATAGTAATTTTCTTTCACTTAATTACTAATGTTGTTTATAAATAAAAGCATATAATTCAATAAGAGGAGTGAACAAATAACAAAATGCACTAAAGGCATATGCTAGTTATGGTTATATAAGAGTCATGATGTCCAATAACATACCTGTTGTTTAGCATCTTGAAAGCACTTCATCAATCAGTTGGAAGAGAACTTTCTTAAATAATAGAAAAGGGTGATTTTATAAGGGATGCGTACAAATTGCATATGAGCAAAGCATTTTTGTTTCCTACATTCATGTGAGAGGATTGTGTGCCATGCATATAAGATTGTAATGGTAATTGTATATTTGAATAATGAAGACGGTGTTTACGTTATATAGGCAATTATATTACAATGTTTCTAATTGACACAAGCATAAACAAAAAGTCAGAAATAGAAACTACCCAAACAAACTAAGACAACAAAGTTGGCCATTGAAGAAACATTTTATAGTATCCTTCCTTAATGGTCATCATTCTAACAACCCTATAGAAGACAATCTGCAGGTCTTTTGGTCACGAAGGCATAGATTCTGCCCCCTTCTGGTAACGAAAAATAAGAATGCTCTTCAAAATGAGCCTGCTGCTGAGACCATCTCGAAATCTGTTGACATCTGGAAATGACCAAAATAACCAAAATCCTTCCAACCTGATGTTGGGCAACAAAATTGTCCCTCCTTGTAGTGAGAGATACCAATTCTTTTGAAATTGAAACCATGATTTCAAAGAGAAAATCACCAACTCTTTTGCAGATGAGCACTACAACCCAAAAATTGATTGAAAGAATGATTTGTGTAGAGAAAACTGTCAAAGCATCCCAATGATTTTTTCGGAAAAAAAAAAGAAAACCTAGAAACAATTTTATAGGAGAAAATCGTAAAAAACCAGACACTATTTTTGAGGAGAAAAATCAATCAAAACCAGACACAACTTTTGAGGAGAAAAAATTATCAAAATCAGACTCATTTGTTGAGGAGAAAAATTGACTAAATCTCATACAATAATTTTTTAGGAAATTTTTTAAAACCTGAACAACTAATTTTTTTAATATAAAATCCAGAAACTGAAACCTCAGTAATGATTGTTTATGGATAAAATAAGGAAACCTTCCAGTAGAGAAAATGCGTGGTCATGATTTTTGGGAAAAAATTGCACAAAACCCAGATATAATTTTGGAGTAAAAAAATAAAAACTAAGATATAATTTTTGAGGAATAATAATAAATAACTAGAAGTAAATTTTGAGGATTTTTTTAAAGATAATCTATGAATATTATTTTGTGGAAAAAATTATAGAATTCATGAATAACGTGGATCAGATCAGCCAGATAAAGAACACAGAGCAAGGGCTGAAGTGAATATAGATAACTCCATGTGAAACCTTCATTGAAAACCCTAGCCGTAAAATATCGCAGGCCGAGGGCAAAAATTGCTAAATGGCAGGATGAAATACAAAAGGAGGTTGCAGGAAAAAATAACTCCTACAGCAACAGCACCCAGACACGTTGTGAGTAGATGCCAATCCCTTTGCAGGTTGTAGGAAATAGCAGAAAAGAGTGAAAATAATTGCATCACAAAGGAAGCAAGCAGGGTGCCGAAGATCCCAGATTGGAAAATGTGGGTAGAAAACAGACGGAACCTTGCTGTTGCTTATACAAGTTGCATGCAGTAACAAGATGCTGCAATTTTGTGAACTGTAGAAAAATGTGAACAGGGAGGGCTCAAGAATAGGCTCAGCAAAAGAAATTGTGTAAGAGAAGCCAAAATCCCATGAGCAGATACCAAAGTGGGGATCTGAGACGCCAAAAAAACCACATACAAAAACTGACGTGATTTTTCATTGAGAAAAGCCATGAAAAAATCTGCCAAAAACCCACAACTTTTTCACTAATGATTTTTTGTCATTATAAAGAACTGATAAAAAAAATTTGGAAAAAAATCAAGAAAGGAGGCCCCAATTTTTTTTTGCCCAACTCTAAAACCCCATCGACCTGCTCTGGTACCATAATATGGTAATTGTATATTCGAATAATGAAGATGAAAGTTAGATTACATAGGCAATTACATTATGATGTTTCTGAATGAAACAAACTTTAGCAGAAGTTGGAAATAGAAACTACCCAAAAAAACTAAGACAACAAAGATGTAAATGTTTGAGGGAAATCTGCTCAATTTTGAATAGTTTGAATCTAAGTCACAAGGTTTGAATTCGAGTTCGAGTTCGACAACTATGAAATTCGAATAAAATTCGACACCTCAAAAAAATGAAAAAAATTCGACATTAAATTCACCTAAATAAATTAAATTTTAAAAACTATAAATAACATATTTAAATTTAAATAAATATTTATATAGAACAATATTGTAATTTAAATAGATAAATTATATCTACTACTATTTATCATTTAAAAAAATAATATTATCTAAATATAAAAACACTATATAAATGATAATAATAATATTGATAACATTAAATTTTTTAAAAAACTAAAGGATGTTACAAATATCTAATATAAATAACCATAATAAAACAAATAATATTAACATATAAAATAATATTATCTAAGCATATAAAAGTACCATATAAATAAATAATATTTAGTACCGTTAATTATTATTCAATTTCAAATGCGGGACATATAAACTCTATAAACTTAATAACATTACAATAAAAAAAATTAAAGAGACACCTGACGGCATTACAATTATTATTATACAAAACAATATAATTTTAATATACAAAAATATATAATAGATAAATAATATTATTAACATTAAACCATTGGTCAAATAAATTCACTAATGACAAATCTTTGGTTTCCGCAATGGCGCTCCTCGTTTGATTTCACCATTTGTCTCGTAGGTGCCCCTCTAGAAGCAATGGTGCAGATCAAGCGAACAGGATCGAAACCCTATTTTGCTCATCTCTGGTTTGCTTGGTTCGTACGTACGTCGATTTTAGTTAAACAAAAACCCTAAAGCCTATGTGCTCTCGCTTGCTTGCTCTGTTTCTTGTGTCGCCCATTTGAACTGTTTGCCCATCTGATAAAATGGATTAAGGCATAAATATGATGCGAGAAAAAGCCTCTGCATGCAAGGAAAGAACATGAAAAACCCTTAAAGACCTTTTATCGAAGATTGCTTGATATATCCGTACGAATGCTAACAAATGATAGTCGAACTTCAACGAATTTTTTTGTGTTGTTTTGGAGTTCTTCGAATTTCGAACCTGATGGCAAAAATTTGCCGAACTTTGTGACTTAGGTTTGAACATTGATCTTGTTGATCAATTGTTTATCTCATCTCTAACATTGTTGTTGCTTAATCCAACAATTTGGAATCATAAAGTCACGACTTTAAAGTTTAAGCAATCATGAAAGATCTTGAAAATCATGTTAAAAAATTTCAAACTTTTGAACCATACAGTCAAAGAATTAACAACCAGATAGAAAAATATGTAAGTTGCACAATAGACATTACTTGAGGTTAATGATTACAGACATTTCTCTGAGATTGGGAATGGGGTGATAGGGAGATTGGTTTTGTGTTCGAGATTTCTTTTAATCTGGATTTTGGGCATAGTAGTGGATGATTATTGAAATAATCTATGGTTATAATCTTGGTATTTGTCTGAGTTTTGGTTTGAGTGTCGAGTTTGCAGTTTTGGCCATATTTATTGTGGGCAGGTGGACGGTGTTAAGTAACGTGGATTGTTTCTGCAAATGTAATTATATTGCTATTGTTATAGATATGTTCCAAATGCATGTCCCAATCTCTTATAAATATAAGAGGAGCAGACATGTCTTATGAAGAGACATGTCTCTATGATTAATCATTATTAGATAATATATATATTAACAATATAAATCACTATATATATATATAATATAATTGTAAAGTTTACTTACAGATTTCCTGCATGAAAACAATCGATAATCCTCCTGGCTGTGTCTTTCAACAACAAAGAGAATGCTATCAAAGAGGGGTTTCGTCCTCCAAGCTCGACAATTAGATTTCCCAGAAATCCAATAGCTTAATAATAATATCATCCAAGCATGCCCCAACTCATTCTAGCCAAGAGAATATAAAGTCCCCCAAGAAGTCGACATCATTTGCATAAGCAATGTGGGATAAATGGGAAATACCTTTTTAAAACAACTTTATAATAAAGTGACTTAATTGATAAGTCTTTTATCTAATTATCACTTTATAATAAAGTAAATTAACTTCGGCATTAAAATCATATAAGAGTCGAACTTAGAATACCATGTATGATAGCTTGTCGGAAAGAGCTCAACCAAATCTACCAAGCTGAACACCTGAAATTTCCATATCACTTGACTCCCATTGACTTACTAAAGTTTGTAACTCCTGAAAATATTGCCAAATGAGCTCCCTAACCACACCATTAGCCTATGGAAGCTCCTGTCATAGGATAATCTATTGACCCTGATGGTCACATTAAGTAGGGGACATTACACGTCCACAATACGCGAATATCTTGATTGAGTATGACTGTGCCACATGTATGAATCTACAACTCATACGTCAAGTTTCATTCATCAAAGAGAGACTCGTAGATGTTTCAAATGAATTCTTAAAGGCTTCATTAACGTCTCACAACAACTCAATTTTCCTTCATTCATGCAAAGGTATTTGTTTGATCTTTGGATTAAACCTATATTACGCACATCTTGTAATCTGTGTATTCCAAATTTATATCATTAGTGAATCTATCACAATGTGGTTTACTCCCTTTGAATTAATATGATCAAGATCACAAAAGGTTGATTGAATCATATCCTCTATATGCTTCCTCTTTTTTTTTAAGGTTTCCTCAAATGTTAGCCTCCCTCTGAATTTCAATCTTTTTTTTTCCTGAAATAACATTCTTGAACGAAAAGATCAATGCACATGGCTCTTGTAGTATATACAAAAAAATATAGATAAGAGAGACTGCAATGATTAGTTAAATAAAATAATCAAGGATAATAAATAATTCTGCATAATAATATAAGATTATTCCAATGCGATATAGATAAATATCTAATTTAAAGATATACTTTAATCTATATTCACTTATATAATATATTCATAAGTGATTATATTACTATCTTGTTGCACATCTACTAATTCTTTTACATTTAATAATGTTAAATTATTAAATTAAAAGATATTTCTACATATATATGCATTTTATATTTATTAGATATGTATCCCTTTGATTTGACAAATATTTCAAAATAATTGAATATAACATCTAATAAACAGTTTATTAAACATAAAATTCAATATTTATGAAATGACTTATACCTTTATAGTTACCTTACCATGTTTTTTCAAGGTTTGCCCCCTATAGAGTTATCAAACGCCATCTGGTGATTTCAGAATCAACAATCATAAACTGTTCCACCGGTATTAGTTTTCCATCAAAATGCATGTCATGCATCTCTAATTAAGTCTGATATTATCCGCCTTAGTTATCAAATTCATAACTCCCGCAATTTATACACAAACATATAATTGATGAATGCTATCTTCATTTAGTTGCTTCTCTATTTCTCTACAAATGCTGAAAAGAAATTTCCAATCCTTCGATATTTATAATCTCCTTCATCTTAGTTACTATCAATCATTTAACTCCCAACTCTTCTCCAATGTACATATGGATAGATTCCTCATTCGATCAGTTACTGAAGGATGGTTGCTTTAGTATCATATGTGTGGCATACTCTCTAGCTAACTCCATGAGTTCATTGAGATATTAATTGCGCTCATTCTACTATCTGCGGACGTGAATCATCCTTCTCTCTACATCATAATTGCTAACTATATTAAATCCTTCAAATTAAATCTAAGCATCATCTTTGTGTTTGATCTCAATATAGTCGGTATTTCTTGTCGCTAGTGTTAATGAATTTTGTCATTCATCAGTAGCTCTTAGTTGAATTTTGTCATTCATTGGCAGCTCTTATTTACCAAAATTGTGGTGTGCATCCTTAATCCAAGTTTATTTTGAATTTCTTTATGTATTGTTAACTTTTGTATTTAAAATTGTTGATTATGCGTTGTCCCTTCAAGCCTGCAAGAATTTGCCACCATCGAGCCATGTAGGATGCACTTCGAACTTATTCTGTGATGTTTGGCAACTCACAAGGGAACACTTTCGATATATTTCAATGTACAATTTACAATATCGTTAAAAATTGTGGCCTCATCCTCAGTATTGTTGACCTCGTAGCCGGAATGAAATAAAATGTTATGGAGTGCCATTTTCCACTTGGAAGAATAACTTAATTGCCATCTTTTATAACGCGGTGATGGTCTTCAATTTTCATTTGAATATTTTATTAAACCATTGACCTTGATTACCTGCCGCACACCATCATGATTTTTGGAATATCGATAAACTGTCCTTTATCTTGTATATGATAAATCCTTGATCATTATTCACGACTTATATCCTTATGCATTATCCTTTGTAGATATCGATTTTAGTTTGGTATTTCTTAAAATGGTCTCTCTTTGTTACTATGCTGGATGCGAATGATGCTTCTTAGTTTGTGTAACAGATCATCGATCATTCCTCCATTGCCTCAAACTCAAGTACCTTGTGCCATTCTGTGTTCAATGCTTTTAACTTCACTGGGCTAATATGGGTCTTTTTGTTGCAACAAACGATCACTTGTGCTAGTTTCATCCAACAGAGAAAGACTTTTCCAACTAACCATTGTTACCATTAAGAGCCATCTGAATATTAAAACTTATATTTGCGATGAGTGTTCCTTGAAGTGTAATAGATTCGCCCATATCCTTTAATCTTGCACGTTCAATTTATGGGTGAGTTTCATAGCAGAACATTTTATGTCAAGACAAACCTGAACATTATCCTTAATGGACATACTTTCCATGTGTTTGTGCACTGGATACACACGCTGGAATTCTCTGTTGATCCAAAACTTCTAACTTGCCATATACTATTAAGCGCTTGTGTTGATTTCCTTATCTATTTTTGCTTCCTTGGCATGAAGATTTCATTGAACACAAGTAGGATCGAACTCCTTTTTTGTTTTGTTCTTAGTACGCAAAGTAATGTGCTGACCCATTCTTAGATTTGTAGTCAAGCTCTGATACCATGTTAAGTAACATGGATCGTTTTTGCAAATTTAATTATATTGCCATTGTTATAGATATGTTCCAAATGCAGATCCCAATCTCTTATAAATATAAGAGAGATGTCTCTATAATAAATCATTATTAGATAATATATATTAACAATAAAAATCACAATATAACATATGTATTATATATAATAGATATGTATAATATATTTATACTATAATTGTGAAGTTTACTTACAGATTTCGTTTTCGCTGCTGAATTATGTATATTCCCTGTAGGTACAGTCAATGCCAATGAAGTATACAAGTGCTGCACAGTATATATAAAACTCAATGCAAATGATGATATGTATTTATTCAAGATCGGCGTCTGTATTGCCTTCGATCAGCACACATTAATCAATTTCCGTGTTGCAATACATGGGTGAATGGGCATGTCTCCAAATGGAGACATGTCCATTCACCGATTTACCTGTTCGGTGGAATGGTCACACCCAATGATTAGTCATAACAAGAACTAATGCCATTAAGACTTTAACTAAGTCTTTTGCAATTGATAACAATCAGTATAAATACTATTGTTTACTGAATTCAAATATGAGATATTACTTCAATAATAATATGCATCGACAGTTCTGAATGTTGCAATCTCCATTAAGAATATTCAGACTATATTCTACATACACATATCGGTATTTTGCATATTGATACACACACACACACACACACACACGAGTATGGTCTCATGTGATTAGTGCAATTTTCTGAACCAAAGCTATTTGTCTCAACACTCCCTCTTAGCTAGGGGAGACAAAGTGCATATGAATTTTCTCATTATAAGAAGTAATATCCGAAAGATATATATATATATATATATATATATATATATATATATATATATATATATATATATATATATATATATATATGAGTATGGTCTCATGTGATCAGTGCAATTTATTGAACCAAAGCTACTTGTCTCAACACTCCCTCTTAGCTAGGGGAGACAAAGTGCATATGAATTTTCTCATTATAAGAAGTAATATCCAAAATTATATATATATATATATATATATATCAAGTTTCATGATATTCTTTTCAGTTATGGTGAGTATAAAGATACCAAGTCACATGATATACACCATACCAGTTCATGGTACATCAATAGATATAAGTCACATAATATTGTAACATATGAATTTTTACTAACTAATTTTAGGCTTAAGCTAACTGATTTCTATCTCTATTCACTTGACTAAGTTTTTCCAACAACTGTTTAAACTGAAATAAATCTATTTACAATGCTGAACTACCAAGAATACAAATTGAAACATTAACAACTAATTTAATTGATCAGCTGAAAGTAATTATCAGATGTAATCATTTAACTACTTCTAGATTTCAACCGAAAATAAATAGCAGATGTTCTTGAAAGGAAATTCAAATCGAAATATATATGATCATTTAACTACCTTAATGTAATAATTATCTTTAAAGTAAATGACTTTCAATTTTGAAAAAAATTAACTAAACATACAGGGTTCAAAAGAACATACAGATTAATTTGTGAAACTTCTTTCAATGGTTGCCCAAGCTCTGGCTTTGGTGAGAGGAGAAGCATTGACATAGGCTTTACCTCCCAACTGCGGACCATTACTTATCCCTACATATTCTAATCTAATAGAACAACCCTCCCTACCCCCAGGTCGGGCTTGGGATGTTCATTGATCCAGCCATCAGAGTATCTAGGTGGGTTGAGGTCCCAACAGTTATTTGACAAAATAACTGAAGTGTCTAGACAACAACAAGATCAAATGTTCCGGCAAATTTGCCTAATTCCACCCGGGCCAAGGATTTCAAATTGTGGGTTTACAACTTGATCTCCACCACTCAGCTTGACAACTTATTTTAGAAGTGGATCTTGCATGAGCTAATGCATTAATTAATTTATTATTAATTTGATTCTAATATCATTCTTGTTTTACAGGTTTATCTACACCTCCTCACCATAATTAGGCCATCAAACCGGTGATTCCTTGGTGCCTTCAGATTAACTTTACTAAGATGCTTCGCACCTTCTTCACCATATTCTAGCATTTAGCTTGGTGAACTCCTTGGTGCTCTCTTTTATTATCTCATTTTCAGTTATCAAACATTATATCAGATTACAAAATAATTTTATCTGAGAAGATAGCTTTTCAAGAAGATTTTAGAAAGTTATATATTCGGATACTAAAAAGAATAACAGACTTGAATAAGAACCATTGTTATGATATTGCATATGGCAGTCGACTGAACTTTAAAAGATTACAATGAACTTGAAAAAGATTATAACCGGCTTTTATCATTGTCTTACATCACTATTAAGAAAAAGACAAACTTTAAATGGGAAATCAATCACAGATCATAGTCTCTAACACAAAGGAAACGACATACTTGCAAGGAATAATGATGAACATATATTGGTTTTGGTCTTGCGGCCGACTCAGCATTCATAATAACAATGGAAAGTAATATAAATTTCAAATAAATTCTTACGTGACTCTTTGTCACCGCAGTCTGAGAAGGGCCTACGCTTGACTAATCCTGCCTTCCTTGCGGTGGATGGTATTGGTTTGAGTTGATACAAATAAAAAAATCAGAGCAGGGTTTAGTTGGCGCAATAATACTGATCAAGGAATTCGATACTTAGGGAAATGAGAATCCGGTCAAGAGTGCATGAAAAGAATGCCGAAAGACCATAAGGAATCCATATTATAGATTGGGCCAGACCTTTCGGCTGCCGTCAGTTACAAGATTAAATTCAAAAACTCGTTCAAATCGGCTAAAAGGAAAAGAAGAAAGGAGGGAAAAATTGAGAAGGAAAAGAAGATGAAAGGTTTTAAATAATTAATATTATTTATAATTGTTTTATTTTCTTGATTATGTTTATATGTACGTAATGGTAAGGTGGCATCGTTGGATTAATGTTTTTAATGTAATGGTGTCACTTTATTATTATTTACATATGACCATATTTGAGAATATAAAATAATAATTAAATGATATTAATATTTGATAATTCTTAAAGGTAAGAACTTATATTTATTTTACATTGTTTTATTAGAACGTTTTTACTTATAGCTCATGCGGTTCCACCATGAAATATGTTGTCAAGTTCTAATAACCTTGCCAAGATGGTTTTAGGTCAAACATGTCGCTTCTGATGACTGAACCATATGACCATCCCCTTCCGATGACCTCGTTTTGCAATGCTTCCCCTCTCTCTCTCGTCTTCATCCTGTAATCATTCAAAACAACATTCTCACCAAGACATCAATTCAAGATTTATAAATTGTTAAATAAAATCATTAAGTGACCATTAGGAATTTCATGAATATTATAATAACTAGCTTGTTCATCATATATGTATACAACGGCTACAATTAATTGACTCTATTTCACATGATCATGAATAAATTGATACAACAGCTAGAATTAACTAACTCCATTTCATATGATAATTAAATCAATACAATGGCTATAATTAACTAATTCAATTTCACATGAACATGAAGGAATAAGCAACGGCTATAACTAACATGTTATAACAACGACTATAATGAACTAATTCAATTTCATTTGAACATGAAAAAATAATTTGGTTCAACGACTATAATCAATTTAAAATTTTAGGGCAAAAATTGGGATGTAACAAATATCCACCATGAATTTGAACATATTGATCTTCAAAAGATATCAAGTCACATGATATCCATCAACATGCTCTTTTAACTAGCATGATCTTTCCTTGAATATCAAGTTGCGTGATATTCATCATGATAGTAATCTAATAATAGTAAAGTCATCACCTTATATTATCAGAATCAATATTATATTATAAAAGATTATCTCCTTAAATAATGAACATAGGGTAGGCCCATGAGTCATAGAGTAACACATATGACAAAAGGGTGTACACTTTAAACATTTTTATTTAATTAACACAAATTTTACAAAGTTGAGACTTAATCTCATAAACTTACATTTCAATCAAGCCAAGTTTCTTTCTGAAATGATCAACTTTCACTCTAGGGAGAGCCTTGGTGAGAATGTCAGTAGTTTGATCACCTGTATTAATATATTCTAATTGAATAACTCTTCTTTCCACCATGTCTCTTACGTAGTGGTAAGGAATCTCTATATGCTTGAATCTATCATGAAATACCGGATTCACAGATAACTTGATACAACTTTGATTATCACAATGAATCGTAGTAGGTTTCAAAGGTTCACCAAACAAGTTTGAAAGCAATTTCCAAAGCCACACTGTTTCTCTAGCTCCCATAGCTGCTGCAATATACTCTGCCTCGGTAGAGCTTTGAGCAACAAAAGCTTTCTTTTTGCATATCTAGGAGATCATAGCTGATCCTAAACTGAAGCAACATCTTGATGTGCTTTACCGGTGTTTTACACTTTCGGCCCAATCAGAATCAATATATCCATGTAATTCCAAGCTGGTATTCTCATATTTAAGTTCATACCCAATAGTACCTTGAATATACCTCAATATGTGCTTCAAAGCAACAAGATGAATCTCACGAGGTTCACACATGAACTGACTTAATGCATTTACTACATAGCAGACATCAGGTTGAGTATTTACAAGATACATCAAGGACCCAATAATCTATCTGTATAACGTGGGATCGACTAGTCTGGATTTAGCACTTGCTTCCTTTAGCTTGTGAACATTGGTTTCCATAGGTGTAGACATGGGTCGACAGTCCCACATTCCAAATCTTTTCAAAATATCAATAGTGTACTTCTTTTGATGTAGAAATATATTACCAGGCTTCTGATGTACTTCCAAACCAAGAAAGTAATGGAGAATTCCTAAATCTGTCATTTCGAATTCAAAAACCAAATCCTTCTTACATTGATTAATAAGGTGTTCTTCCCTTGTAATCAGAAGATCATCAACATAAAGAATTAGAATATCACCTTTAGTTACTTTGAAGTAGAGATTTGGATCAGCCACGTTCTTGGTGAATCCAAGACTTAAAAGGTACTTGTCAATCCTTCCATACTAGGCTTGGGGAGCCTATTTAAGTCCATATAGAGCCTTCTTCAATTTACACACATAAGAAGCAGCATCATGACACACATAAGAAGCAGCATCACGAGTTACAAATCCTTCTGGCTGTTCTAGGTATACTTCTTCCTCTATCTTTCCATTAAGAAAAGCAGTTTTTTCATCCATTTGATGGATTTTCCAACCTTTGGCTGCTGTAATAGCTATTACAGCTCTAATAGAAGTGTACTTGGCAACTGGTGCAAAAGTTTCTTCAAAATCAATTCCTTCCTTTTGAGAAAAAGCTCTAGCCACAAAACGAGCTTTATGTTTTTCAATGCTGCCATCTGCCGCATACTTAACTTTGAAGAGCCATTTTGAAGACACCATATTTTTCCTTAGGTCTTGAAACTATGTCCCAAACATCATTTTTTAGTATAGACTAGTATTATTCCACCATGGTGTCTTTCCAAGCTTGATGTTTAAGTGCTTGAAAAGTGCTAGAAGGTTCAGGATTCAAGCTCTTACATATGAAAGCATTATATGTCAATTTTCTAGGTCTCTTGCTTTCTTAGAAGGTTCATGAAGGGGCTGCAAATCCATCTCCTTCCTTTATTATTTTCGTTACCCAAAGTGGCCTTTTAGAGTGATCAAGACTCTCTTCTTGAGTCTCTGGAAGGATTTCAGTTTTAGTCGTAGTCTCTTCAAGAAACTCCCTCTAAATCTCAAGAGTAGGAGTCTCTTCTGGAGATACATCAAATGTATCTAGTTCATCGGTGGTTTTGGCTCTTTTGAAAGCAATGTCTTCCTCAAAGATGACATCTTTGCTTAGTTCTATTTATTTCGGTCCTAGAATGTAGACTCTGTATCCTTTTACTGTTTCACTAAAACCAATGAGAATACTCTTTCTTCCAGAAGGTTCTAACTTAGTCCTTTTCTCCTTAGGTACATGAACATATACAGGACATCCAAATATCCTTAGGTCACTGATGTCAGGTTTCTTTCCAGAAAATGCATCTTCAAGAGTCTTACTGTCCAAATGTGAGTGAGGACATCTATTTTGAATATAGCCTGCTATGTTGGAAGCTTCAGCCCAAAAAGACGTACTCAAGTTTTCATCAAAATCATGAGCCGAGCAGCTTCTACAATAGTTCTGTTCTTCCTTTCAGCAACCGCATTTTGTTGAGGATTGTAAGGGATTGTGAACTCCCTCTTAATCCCATTGAGTTTGCAGAATTTTTTAAATATTTCAAAAGTATACTCCTTCCCATTATTTGTTCTCAGAATTTTAATGTTCTTACCGGAGGAGTTCTCAGTGATAGTTTTGAATTCTTTAAATTTAGAGAGAATCTCTTTAGACGCTTCGCATTTAAGGAAGTATATCCATGTCTTCCTTGAAAAATCATCAACAAATATCAAATAGTACAAGAATTCTCCTATAGATGGTATAGACATGGGCCCACATAGATCAGAATATACTAGTTTCAACACTTCTTTAGTTTTGCTCAAACTATGGGGAAATGGCTTTTGAGTGTTCTTCCCTAAGGCCCAACCTTTACATGATTCATTGTGAATATGTTTTAACTTGGGCATTCCAGTTACTATCTTCTCCATTGATGTTAGGGCACGAAAGTTGATATGACCTAGTCTTCTGTGCCATATTTCATTTGAATTTTTTTAGGCCATGCTAGTACTTTCCCTTCCCTGAGAGCAATTTTATATCCATCATCTTCAAGAGCGGATATAGATATTAAATTCCTCTTAATACTTGGTACATAGAGAACTCCAGAAAGTCGAATAGAATTTCTAGATTTCAATTTGATGGTGCAGGTCCCAATTCCTTTTACTGAGTGTGCAAGGTCATCACCAATTGTAACTTCTTCATCTCTTTCTATTTTCATGCTTTCTAGGTTATCTTGATATCCAGTGATGTGTCTGGAAGATCCCTTGTCAACTATCCATGTATTCCTTTTAGTTGATATTTGCCTGGATAATGCAGAATAGAAAGCATATTTCTCATGTTCATTTCCTTCATTTGACTTCTCAGATTTGCAAAAGATGCTTGAGGTTTAGATCTAATGGGACAATTTATTGCATAATGTCTGTATAGATCACATTTGAAGCTTTGGATTTTGGACAAATCTTTCTTCTGTTTGGATTGTCCTTTTCCATGAAAATTTCTTTTCCTTTCGTTGTTTTCTTCTTTCCTTTCTTAGGAGCATTTGTATTAAGAACTTGAACATCTTCATCTAGGGTTTTGTGTTTTCCCTTAATCATTAATCTCAATTCTTCTTGAAGACAATTTGGTCTTAAACAATCCATTTTAGGGATTTTAGACCTAGCACTTATGCCTTATACAAAGGATTCCCATGAGTTTGGAAGTCCTCCTAATGCTTTTAAGGATAACTCTTGATTTTCAATCTCATAACCAAGTGCAGATAATTGATCTCTTAAGTTCGTGATTCTCATATAGAAAGCATTTATAGTTTCTCTTTTATTCATGCTTATACTATTCATCCGCCTTTTAAGAGCAAGCTTTCTACCAGTATTATTGATTATGAATGCATTTTCAAGAGCTCGAAACATACGATAAGCTGTGGTATGTTTTGCCACAATAGGTACTATGTGGTCTCAAACAATATCTACAATTATTTTCATTGCCTATTCACTTTTCTCAATCCATTCTGATTTTTTAGGATCATTTTTAGGTTCCTTTTTGTCCTCTTTTATAAATGATTCCAATTTGTTTTCTTTTAACAACATCATTACTCGAAGTTTCCAGGATTCGAAGTTATCAACACTTCCAAGGTGATGTTCGAATCTCATTGTGTTTGTTATTTTGTAGGGAGAGAGGATTGCTTGTCTTAAAGTAAAAATCTGATTCAATAAACTTAGTGTGATATTTCCTTAGCCAAGCTTTGATACCATCTAAAGTTTACTTACAGATTTCCTTTTCGCTGCTGAATCATGTATATTCCCTGCAGGTACAGTTAATGCCAATGAAGTATACAAGTGTTGCACAGTATATATAAAACTCAATACAAATGATGATAAATATTTATTCAAGATCGACGTTTGTATTGCCTTCAATCTGCACACATTAATCAATTTCTATGTTGCAATATTGGGCGGCATATACTATATATATGATTTTGGATGGGTACATGGATGAATGGGCATGTCTCCAAATGGAGACATGTCCATTCACTGATGTAGTCAATGATTTGTCATAACAAGAACTAATGCCATTAAGACTTTAACTAAGTCTTTTGCAACCGATAAGAATCAGTATAAATACGATTGTTTAGGGCCCGTTTGGTGAGCGGAATAGGAATACGTATTCCAAAAATTTCGAATTCCTTGTTTGGATGCACCAAAACGGGATTGGAATATGAGGCAAAAATGGAATACGTATTCCTATTTTGGCCCAAAAATGGGGTTTTGCAATTCCATCCAAATAGGTGGTATTGGAATACGTATTCCTATTCCATTTTTTTATTTCAGAAAACATAAATTTTCGGATCCGCGAATTCCCATCAAATATTGGTTGAACCAAACGGAGAATAGGAATACGTTCTATTCCGGAATACGTATTCCAGAATATGTATTCCGGAATACGTATTCCTATTCCGCTCACCAAACGGGCCCTTAGTGAATTCAAATATGAGATATTAATTCAATAATAATATGCATTGGCAGTTTTGAATTCTGCGATCTCCATTAAGAATATTCAGACTATATTCATGTATATATACATATCGGTATTCTGCATATCGACATGTATATATACATGAGTATGGTCTCATGTGATCAGTGCAATTTTTTGAACCAAAGCTTTTTGTCGCAACACTCCCTCTTAGCTAGGGAAGACAGAGTACATATGAATTTTCTCATTATAAGAAGTAATATCCTCAAGATATATATATATATATATATATATATATATATATATATATATATATATATATATATATATATATATATATAAGAATATCAAGTCTCATGATATTCTTTTCAGTTATGGTGAGTATAAAGATATCAAGTCACATGATATACACCATACAAGTTCATGGTACATCCACATAATATCCACCATGAATTTGAACATATTGATCTTCAACAGATATCAAATCACATGGTAACCATCAACATGCTCTTTTAACTAACATGATCTTTCCTTGAATATCAAGTCGCATGATATTCATCATGATAGTAATCTAATAATAATAAAGTCGTCACTTTATATTATCAAAATCAATATTTCATTATAAAAGATTATCTCCTTAAATAATGAACATAGGGTAGGCCCATGAGTCATAGAGTCACACATATGACAAAAGAGTTTACACTTTAAACATCTTTATTTAATTAATACAAATTTTACAAAGTTGAGACTCAATCTCATAAACTTACATTTCAATCAAGCCAAGTTTCTTTCTGAAATGATCAACTTTCACTTTAGGGAGAGCCTTGGTGAGAATGTCAGCAGTTTGATCTATATTAATATATTATAATTGAATAGCTCTTCTTTCCACCGTGTCTCTCCCGTAGTGGTAAGGAATCTCTATATGCTTGGATCAATCATGAAATACCGGATTCATAGATATCTTGATACAACTTCGATTATCACAATGAATCGTAGTAGGTTTCAAAGGTTCACCAAACAAGTTTGAAAGCAAGTTCCAAAGCCACACTGCCTTTCGAGCTCCCATAGCTGCTTCAATATACTCTGCCTCAGTAGAGCTTTGAGCAACAAAATCTTGCATTCTACATATCCAAGAGAACATAGCTGATCCTAAACTGAAGCAACATCCTGATGTGCTTTTCCGGTCTTTTACACTTCCATAAAATATATTATATTCTAAAAAATAAAATATCAATGTCAAACATCAACAATCAAGCATCACTGATCAAGCATCATCATATGGGTCTTCAAGTACAACATCATCACCCTCCATATTAGATCATGTAAGTATTGGTAAAATGGAAATTACAAACAATGCTACCAGCTTTAACACTAGCACAATCTTGCTAGCATTCACACTGGCACAATCTTGCTTGATATTTTGACTTGTCTTCAACATTAAGTGCAACAAGTGCAACAACATGAGAAGTGGAAGTATCCAAGTCAATATGATTTGGTTCAATATCCTACTTAGGTGTTCTCTTGTTTTGAATGCACATACACCAAGTCCTTTGTTTTTTTAGAGTGTAGTCAATTGCACTTTATTGAGCATATGGAGGACTATGTGCTTCAGTTCCTCTTTGATGTAGACTAACTAGCAACCTATTAATATAAGATAAATTTATTAATGTCCAACAAGTGACCACAAGGCTCTAAGGGACTGAAAAGTGTACAACAAGGCAACAACCAACAATGGGAGCACCAAATTGTGTCCGTAGAAAGAACAAAACAGGAAAGAAAAAGAATAAAACCAAGAAAATACTAAATACTCTTCATAGGTGAGAAGTAGCCCAGAATTGAATGATACGGTCTAGGATGCGGGTGTGCTCTGGATCGTCTCAAGCAGCCACTGGAGATAGGGTGATGCTGTCGAGTGTACCCTCTGCAAGTACTCATAGATCTGGTGTGACCAGAAGAATGGTTGAGTGACCACTTCGTCCCACGGGCAGGTGACCTAGGGGCGAAGGAGGTAACAAGGGGGTAAGAGAAATTTAGAAAGTTAAGAGCTATAAAATTAAAAAGTATAAATGAAAGATTAATTTTCTTTTTTATTAAAACTATCTTTTGATGAAATTTTGATTGTATGAGGTTGTAGCTATGTGAATGATTGGCCAGTATAGTATCACCATTTGTAAACATTGATGTTGTTACGAAGAGCATCAATAGTTAAGTGTGCAATCCTTGAACACAATTAGCTATTAGAAAGAAGATATGACAAGAATGAGTACAAGGACATGGCTTTGAGCCCATTATATGCCCAACATGCCTAGTAGGAAAAAACTTGAGGAATTTAATGTTGGGCAACACTGCATTGAGGTAGAATTTCATTGTAGTATCTTAGAATTATATTTGCATACATCACATTGACTAGGTAGACATAGTTGGGGGACATTGTACCATTGGTGTTGATCAATGAATTTTAGAGAGTATATCCCACATTGTTCCGTTACGTTCCCCAAGTACTAGGTACTCAGTGGGGAGCATCATAACTAAGGACCTTGATTAAGATTTCTGATTTTTGTTTGCATATCAGCTTGTTGTTTATCAAGCTCAATTCAATACGTAATCAGTTTGAAACTCTGATATGATACTGGTTAACAATAAACTTTATCACTGTTCAAGTCAGAAGTGTTTAACGTCTGCCTTCTATGTTATGCATCTAAACATTTATCATATATTATTAATACAAATATATTGAAAATCTGAAATTGAAAACAATACCTTACATTTGCAAATTTTATCACTTTTCTTGTTTTGAAGAACCATTATCAGGACTCATAATTTCAGATTTTCTAAAATTATCAAATTAAATTAAAAAAAGTTTGATGTACTCAAGTACCCCCGTCCCTGTACCATTACCCTAAGTACCCCCCCGCCATGCAACCCTGAACTGTAGAACTTTACAATATGGACTGAGGGAAAATCAAACTAGTTATGACACACAACAAATGACTTTACAAGCTTATTGGCGAATTTGAGAAAGGTGTTGTAGACGAATAGGGTATGGTTTATAAAAGGTTTATTCACAAAGTATATATTGAAAAGTTAACTGATCAAGTAGGTGCTGCAAATATAGATGGAAACTAAGAATGATGTGAATGGTGGCTCTAAAAGTCAAGAGCAAATGGACAGATTTTAAAGTGTAGAATTAGCAAGGGGGAAGGAAGTTGTATGTTATATGATACATGTGATAAACAAATCAGCTTGTAGACTGAATGGAGATTTGCTCTAAAAACCCAGAGCAAATGGACAGTTTTTGAATTGTGGAATTAGCAAGGGGGAAGGAAGTTGTATCTTATATGATACATGTGATAAACAAACCAGCTGGTAGACTGAATGGATCCATTTGTGCACAATTCTTCAAACTATTTAGCGCGCTATGCTTAGCATGTGGGCTGTATTGTCTAGACTTGGAACTATGACATGATAGACTATTAAAGTTTAATAGTAAGAAAAGAAAGTAGACACAGTGGTGATTTAGGTAAAAGAAAGGAAAAGATGTTTAATTAACTTATCATAGAAAGAAGGAAAGAAAGAAACTATATTACTGTCCACAAATGACTAAACTAGGTCAATGGGAATTGAAAATGTCACCCATTACAATGGAGAAGAATTAGGGTAAGAAGACCATGGGCTATGGAATATACTCTTTATAATCAATTGTTTTCAGCAAAATCCACAGATGTGCCACATTGGACCAATAAAAATGGAAAAAAATGCTGATGTGGGATGTAACAAGCAAATCAGTCTTCAGGATTGTGAGGTGGGCTCCTTATCTATTCTAGCCTACAACTAATCTGTGTGAACAGACAAGTGAAGAAACACTAAAAGTAAATAATAAAAATTAAAATGCATTAACCGTAATAGATTTTCTTGTACACCTTGACAGAGCTTTGTAACTCTCAGTATCATAGCCAACAACAATTGAAAAAATAACACACATATCTAATAAGATTTAATAGACAGGCAACAAGTCAGAACTTCTGGAGTAGCAATCTCATATATTAATTCCCCAAACATTATTCACAATTACTTATGGTGCAACATTAATTAAGTTAATGCTTGAGATAAATACATAGGTTTCCTGTTTCAGATTCAAAAGGATTGCGAAACTGTTTGTACGTCAGCTCAGTGGCTTTGCTATAGAAGAGAACTTTTAAACATAGGAGGGTCTAGAAGGTTTGCAAATCCGTTATGAGATCATTTCCCTCCAAAAAGTTGCTGGATGACAGAGAAAGTACAGAATCTGCAAGTGGATTTTGCCCTGTTTGCAACTTTGGTGCCTTAAATGCGTTTGAGAGGAGTTGATGGCATTTGAACAGAGTACAAGGGTACCTGTGGCTACGAATTGTACTACTTTGCACTATGAAGGCTATCTCTAGGTGGGTGAATTGTTTAAGTCATTGATGGGGCCTTTGCAGAGAAGTAACTGGCCACACATGCAGAACAAAGTGTGAAATACATTCTGGATTGTAGTGCTTGAGAGTCAAGGATTGTGTACTTCTGCAAGTGGGGATGGCCTTATATTGCTATAGACGGGCCACAAACTCCAAGATGAATTGCAAAAAACTTATTGCAGATGAGAAATACTAAGAGCAAGCTCTATGCCACATGAACTGTTGGTTGGTGTCTATTTTGGTAAATTGGACCAAATTGGACCAAATGCACTAGGTTCTGTTGCAAGGTTTGTCTGTTTTCTTTTAAAGTCTCATGTGCATGCCATCTGGTTACTGGAAGGCAATCGTCCAATTGCAATCATATTAATTTACCTAGTGGGCCCCAGCATAAGTGGCATACCGTATACATAATATGTACAGGAAAATGCTAACTAGATGACTTGGACTGGACATGAACCTTTACATGTTCCTTAATGATGAGTGTATGGTGCACGCTTATCCATACTCCAATATTTTCCAAGCAACATTACACCCACATGAAACCTGCAAAACATTTTAAGGAAATCGATCTACTGAGAGGAAGAGTGCTTAGAATTACAAATTTGAGAGGAAGAGTGTTTAGAATTTCAAATTTGAACAAGACCGATAAAATATCAGCCACCTGTAGTGGAAAAACACTTCAGCAGATAAATACAAAATTACAAATCAGAAAGCAGGGAAAGAAATCAAGTGGGTTTAACCAAAGAAATGTACGTTGGGAAGCACATACTGTAGGCAAGTCCCTAACAAATACAGTTGCTGTTATGCTGAAGCCTTAGTGGTCATGGATGGTAAACCTACTGTATTATGTATTCTCATCCTTGGTGAAATGAAATGATTTTACTAACGTCCACGAGACCAAAGGTCTATGGGACCAAAAAGGGGGATCCACTAAATATCCATTAAATATCCTGCTGGGATTTTTCCAAGCTGTTCCTTCTTTTGTGGAGCTGCATTAGCAAGGCGGCCACCTTGTGAAGTCTTGGTCCCTCAAAAAGCTCTTTTATACTGTCCACTTGTATCGTGTCCATGAATTGGACCCAGATGTCTTTGTATGCCGTACACTCCTTGATATAGTGTCATTGCGTCTCCACTGCGCCCTCATTACAAAACCTACAAATCCTCTCCTCCCACCTTTCTTTAGGGATCTTCCATCTGCCGGTTTCACACCTCAAGTGATGTGAACTGGACCTCAATTGAGCTATCAGGATGCTTGCCTTTCCTCTGATGTTGGCTCCTAGGTAATCTTTGTCACTATGCTCGCAAGTGTCTTTAAATTTGTTGACATAGTAAGCCTTTTTTCTACCTATCTGATTTGTCCACATGGCAGTCCTAACTTTTTCTAATACCCACTTTTTTATCTCTGTGTTGGTTTCTGGGCACTCTTGATAATCAATGTTCCATTTGTTGAGCCATTTATTATTTTGTTTCCTCCATGTCTACTTTTGATGGTCTAGCTTCTCCCCAACCACTAACTTAGGCCAGCGGTATGCATTCATCTTTTCTACTTTTTTTAGATAGCTGAGCAAGTGAATAACTACATTGGCTTCCACTAGGAATATGCCTGCTTCAGCCAAAAGAATCTCATAGGGAACTGTTGATTTGACTTTGAGATTGGTGGTGATGAAATGTTTTTGAATTCTTTCTATTTGTTGCCATTTATGGTTTGATACATTGCTCCCTCATATTTTGCTGTCGTATAGGACAACTAGAATCACCAAAAGCCCAAATAGGATTTTTCGAATCTTCGAGTCCCACAACTCCGCTTTCCTGCACCTGTTTTGAAGGAGGTAAGAGGCCTTCCATCCCCTTTGTATCCTTTTTGATTTGCAGGTTTCCCAGCCTAGCTGATAATGAAAGTCAACCCCTAAGTACTTGTATTCTTTCACGATTTCTAATGTGTTACCCTTAAATATGAATGAATGTTGCTGCTGCCTTTTCGTTAAGGAGAAGATCATGATTTTGGTCTTAGATGTGTTTACTTCCATCCCTACCTCCGTGCAAAAGGTCTCTAGTCTACTTAAACACTCTCTCAAGCCTCTAACAGTCTTAGCGATGAGGATGAGGTCATCCGCATAAAGAAGCAGTCTAACCACATAACCAACAAGTTGGATACCTTCCCCCTTGGCCTTGTTTATCCATTCCTCCAGCTTGTCTATATAAAGTCCAAACAGGGTAGGGGAGAGTGGGCATCCCTGTCTGACCCCAATGTTACTCCCGAAGCACTTTGACATGCCCTCTTTAGTTCCGATTTTCACTTTAACCTATTCATACAGCTTATAAACAACAACCCTGTATTCGTTTGGCACTTCTAGTTTTTCCATTCTACTCCATAGTTTATTTCTGGGGACAGTATCAAAAAGCTTCGTCACCTTGTTTCTCCCATACCTTCTCTATGAGGTATCTTAAGGTAATGCAGTGATCTATGGTGGAGTGTTTTGGTCTGAATCCTGCTTGCCCCTTCGCTCTTTTTTCCTCTTTTTCTGCCCAACTGCTGATTCTACGCTCTAGCATACTCCTAAAGAGCTTACCTAAAAGAGGATTCACCACGATGGTGCGGTAATTGAAAGGATTGTTGACGTCCCCTGTAATGTCCCCATTTTTAGCAAGTTCCTGCAGTTGGGTAGATCAGTTCACCATCGCGATCCTTGTGAGCTGACAGTAGGATTTGAGGGTCGTAGTTGTGTGGTTATAGGTTTTCCAACAACCTATGGTGTGTTTTGGCTCCGTTTGAGGGACTTACTATTTATAGTAAGTCAATCTGTTGGTTTCGATGAGCTCAGTTGAGTCAAAGGAGTTGGAGGATGCTCTCAATTTTTATTTCGGGCTTCTGGTTTGGGCTCCAAGAATCTTGGAGGGAGTGTCTTTATAGTAAGTCACCCCGTCAGATTCATTTATCGTCTTTCATCATTAGGATCACTTTGGTGTTGTCAGATTTTGATTTTGATGCTTCTTTAGTTGTTTTTGCAAGACGGGTGAATTATTATTATTATTCATCTAAATATGCTGAGGTTTCTATTTTTGTTAGTGTTGTTGGTTGTTCACCTCAATATCATAGCTCGTTGGAACCTGGACAAAAAGTTTTAAATCATGGGGACAAGAAACAATAGCCTTACATGTCAGAATTTGAAGCTATGGTGGAAAAGGGCATTTTCGGAGCCAAAAGCAATTAATAAATTAGTTTATAATGACATTTTATTATGTTTTAATGTTGTGTGTGGGAAGCTTCTTAAGTGAACTTCATTTGGGAAACTTTGTGCCATTTGGAGATTACAAATATGAGCCCATTTGATTAGTAAAGCATTCGATTGACTATTTTCTTTTGTTGCCTACGAAGAGTTTTTGAGTTTGCTGATTTCTTTGCCCTTGCTGAAGTATAAGGGTTTGAAATTAAGAAGTGCTTGGTAATTCACAGCTGAGGTATTGTGAATTAATTATAATAGAATTGTCTTAATTAAATTATAGTTTTTCTCGACTGTTATGTACTGTACTTGAGAATTTCATTGTGGCTGGAGAATTTGTGATTTAGAATGCCATTATTGTGTATTGTCTGGCACGGTTAAAGAGGAATGTACTGTGGTTGTTGTCCCTATATTTGGCAACGATTTTAGACTCTGTGGAAGCTTGCAATCAATTATTGGAGGGCAGCAATCAGGTTTTAGAGCACCTGCGATTATAAGCGAGGAGCATGTATTTCTGAACTTGCAAGTAAATTGGATTATTTCTTGAGAGCTGCAATCCATATTTCATCTATTAGAAGTTAATTTCCAAGTTCATTATTGCATTCTTGTAAATTTCCAGAAGTTAATTTTTAAATTGGATATTAGTAGCATTGCCATCAATTATAGAATTACTTCTTAATTGTTTAGTGGTGTTCATTTGTCCAAATTGATAAAGACTTAATCAATTAAAATTGTGAGCAGCTGGCTGTGAATTTAAAGCATTATTTATTGAGTGATAATAATTTGCATGCCAAATGTTTGACAAAATATCAAACTATTGATTAGCAAAAGCAAATTGACGCTTGTTAAGGATATAGCCTATTGAGGGTTTTTACATCCCCGCTCTTGTGAAGTGGGATAACTACGCTGGTAATCCAATCTGTGGGAAAGCAGCCTTGGGAGACTTTGTTGAAAATGTTCTGGATGTGTGGTGCCAATAAATCTGCCCCCCATTTTAAGAATTCTACCTGCAGCCCATCAATATCTTGGGCTTTGCCACTTGCTAACCTCTTTATCCCTAGGTTGATGTCTTCTATTGAGAATAAGTCAATCGAGCTATTGATTATAGGGGGGATGTCTCTCCTTCCGATCTCTCATATTACAATTTTATTTTCAGCATGTTTTCCAACCTGTTGTAAGTCTCTCTAGAATCCTTTAGGGTTAAGTTTCCCTAACTTGATTAGCTCCTTCCTTCTGTTTGTCACATACTCATCTTTTTTTTGATTTGACTAGTTGCTTGTACTCCCTTACTGTTGCTTTGTTTTTCTTTCTCCCTTTAAGACATCTTTTTGCAGCCTTACATTCTTTGTCATACCATGGACTAGATGGGAACTTGTTTGAGATGTTTTTCCTTGCTCTTGTTCTCTTACATCCTTTTAGAGCTTTTTGGATTAGAGGAATAGCCGAGCTGCTGCTGATATACTCTTTCTTATTATTGTCCTCCTCAAAATTTGTGTTATGTGCCATTTGAATCTGTTGTTCTAGTGCGGCACAAAATATATTCATGTTGGGGGAACATGATGGGCATGTCCTGTCCTGTCACAAGATGTGTGCAAAAATGGATGGCTGATGGAAATATTTATTTTTGGTTTGTTGTCTTTTTTTTTTTTAATGCAGCAACAATTTCTGCATAAATGTTTTTTCCTGGCAGGTTTTGTCAGAGTGTTTTTGGCTTGTTAGACATGAATGATGAATTGGGCTTAGCCAACAGAAAAATGAGTATTATAACGAAAAACAGAAGACGGGGAGGCTCACATAAAAAACACATTATTTTCATGTCATTTTCCACTGCTGAATATTGTGCCTGTTTTTCGCATTTTGCTACAGATTTGGAGGGCTGTTGCTGAGTGCTGACAGCTTTCTGTAGTGGTGTAGTTGGTTACCCATTCAACTTTTTTTCTTTTAGATTTCTCACAAGGATGGGTGCTCACATTAAAACACCATTCTCACCTCGTTTTTATGATCCTGAATGTTGGACTTACTAATTTGCATTTTGCTGGAAATTTGGATGCTGTAGCCAAGTATCAGAGTCTTCCTCATTCTATAATGTTAAAGTAGGTTGGTTGTTTGTGTTGTAGTAAAGTTACCATTTCTAGTAGGTTTCTGTAATTGCTTGGTCAATTCATCATCGCGACCCTCGTGAGATGATAGTGGGATTTGAGGGTCTTAGTTGTGGGGTTATTTGGCTTTCCAACGGCCTATGGTGAGTTTTGGCTCAATTTGAGGGACTTACTATTTAAAATTTTATAGTAAGTCGACAATTGGTTCTGACGAGCTTAGTTGAGTTAGAGGAGTTGAGTAACGCTCTCAATTTTAATTTCGGGCTTATGATTTGGGCTCCAAGAATCTTGGAGGCAGCATCTATTTATAGTAAGTCACCCTGTAAGGTTCATTCACCGTCTTCCTTCATCAGGATCATTCTGGTGTTAGATTTCGATTCAGATGCTTCTTTAGTCATTTTCTCAAGACAAGTGAATTATTATTATTATTCATCTAAATATGCTGAGGTTGCTATTTTTGCTGATATTGTACTTTGGCTAGCTTAGTGTCATAGCTCTTTGGAACCGGGTTGGAGAGTGTTAAATCTTGGGCATAAGAAACAATAGCCTTGTGTGTGAGAATATTATGATGTGGTTGGAAAGGTCGTGTTTGGGAGCCAAAAGAAATCAATAAATTATATTATATGACATGTTATAAAATGATGTTGTGTTGAGGAAACTTCTCGAGTGGATTTCTGTGCCCTTGCTGAAGTATAAGGGTTTCCTGATCTTATCTGGAGACTAATTTTCTTTGAATTATCTATGTAATTGCAGCTGAGGTACTGCTATTGTCTACTTCTCTACTGTGGTTTTCTGTGATTGAAGAGTGATTGTAAGCAATTGGAATTGTTTGCGCTGAAGGAATTGGTGACTGAGAATTCAATCTTATCCTGCAATCTTAGTTAGGAGAAATTGTTAAATATCATAGGGCTGTTGTTTCCAATCTGATGCCACGATTGTGTTCAATTAGGGATTGATAAATTTCTTTGAGGATGGCGTCTGGTTCCTATACCTGTGTGCAAGAATTGGAGGTCTGCAGATTGAGTATTGAGGCTGTGAATAGCAACCCAGGGGTGCTGTCAATCATTGGTGGCCTGTGCTTAGGATAGGAAGGCCTGCGGCTGCAAAAATCAGGGGTCTGCATTCATGATTTCAAGCCTGAGATTCACCTCAAACATCTCGCTTGAAACCAGGGTCTGCAGTTTAATTAGATAGAGCTGTGAGTGTTATTTCAAGCTCTTGCAATTATAGAGAAGATTGCAAAGCTAATTTCAGGCAAGCATCTAATGTGAATAAAGATCTGGTTAATATCAGAAAGCTCTGATCAGATTCAGAAGGAAGTAGGACACTCAATCTTTTACTGTGTATTGACATTTCCAGGTTCATGTTTTATTTCATAATTGCTTGCACTGAATGCAGTATAAATTTGAACGGTCAACATTTGTTGTTACTCCTCAATGTTCAGCCAATTTGAGTAAACAGTAAATTTAGCATTTCAAACATAACAATTTCTCTGTGCAAAATATTGATCTGCATTGCAAGTCTAGTTTGTGACTGTTTGTATTGATTTATCTGGAGTTAAGTGCTTTCATATTTTAATATTTGCATTTGTTCTTACAAGACAAAGGAGTTGCATATTAAAAATAACATTTGGAAGACAAACTACATAGCATTGCAGTCATGTGAGCCAGTTGGGTTATTACAATTGTTTAGATCTGTGCGTTCCTTTTCAAAAATTCTACTTCAATTGAAAGTCCAATCTCATGCTTGCATTTATTTTTAAAGTGCACGAGACTCTCAAACCCAACATAGCCTCTCTATTAGACAAATCAACAGTCATTTGAAATGAGTTTTGACATTTGTTTGTGGGTGACTGCACAGGCTGCATATGCAGTCATTGGATGAGCAGATGGGTCAATAAAAACAAGGGATTGGATATGATCTTTTCGTGAGATTTGAAATTGTGCTTAATGGGTCTAAGGGGATTAGCTTGGTTGGTTGAAGCAGTGAGTTCTCATTGTGGACACCTTGGTTCAAATCCCAAGAGGGATATCTTTGTGGAATTATAGGTTTTGACTGTTGGTCTTCTATTGGTTGTATTCATCTCAAGGAGCTTGAATAAGTTGTAATTGTTGCTCTTAAGGAGCACCCAATTTGTAAAAGATCTTAATATAAAAAATTGTGCTTAATGACACAATTTTGGTGGCAATCGCTTGATATTGGCAAAAGGAGTGGACAAGGATCAGCTACTAGATTTCCAAATCACAAAAGAGTATAATTTAATAAATCGTTTTGTATCAAGTGTTGTTTCCATCAAGTTGATTCTACTTTAGAGGTGGCCAAGTCATCAGTTACTGAATGGAGTGAATATTTGTTGTTCGTTCATTCAAAGCCTTGCTTTTTATCTCAACAACAGGGAATAAGCCATTACCGATTCATTGGGATAACTTGTGGTGTGCAAGGATAAATTTTTACTGTTTTAGATGTTTGGGAGAGATAATGGGTTGCATAAAGTAGCTCAGGTGTCATCACAAAAGCTTTAGGTAAGGTCCACAATGTTGGAGGCCAAATTTGGATCATTTGAGGTGCATTACGAACACGAATCTACTGAGATCAAATCATTTAAAGGCTACAAATTAGAAGATTGAGCATCTTTGTACCAAATATGTGCTGATTGGACATGACCTGATCTGCCATGAATTTCTGAAGAACATGGAATGCTGGAAGCTAATGAAGTGAATAATAACTCAAAACATAAATGGAAACCCTAGGAACCAAAATACTACAAGCAAAAGAAGAGGGCTCAAAGCGTAATTCTAGTGAAGGGTTTCTTGCAGACAAGTGTCAAGGTGTTTTGCGGCAAGATTCAGTTGTTAACAATAAGATTAAGCTCATATTTTTGTGGAAAAGCCTCTGATCTCGTCAATACAACGAAGAGATTTCCAGGTATCTGTCACATGGAAGTGATGTTTGGTTTCAATTCCAAATTATTCAAGTGTGAAAGGTTATCCTTACGAATTCAGGTAGGGAAGTTAAATCATTGCATTGCATGCTTCATTTTTTGGGCTGACCAACGAGGTTGCAGTTAATATGTTATAAACTTATATGTAGTCATTGCATTCTGATAATTGTGTATCTGAGGCTTAACATTTTCTCAAGAACTTTTTATTTTGTATGAAGGCACATATATGACAATATTTCGTGTAAAAATTGTATTTTTGTGAACTCTTGTGAAGTCAGAAGCTGTCACCCAATGTCCGGGTTTGTTTTAGCTAGAGCCCAGTAAAACATGGGAATAAAATTCGTTAGATTTCCACAAAGCATATATATGTGCAATGTTTGTGGATTAAATTGTGTAATAATTTGTAACCATTAACTTTTCAGATCCACTTTGATCCATCATCAGGATGCTGTAAGAGACCATAAGGAGAAGAAAGACCAGAGTGTGATCCGAAATGTTGATGGTTAAAAAATCATTAAACAATTTAATCCAGAAACATTGCACATACATGGGAATAAACTCAAAATAGGCAGGAAAACAAGGGACAAGTGGTAGTTCCTCTGGAAAAGAATTGCAATTAGGATTAGAGACACTTTCATCAAGATTGCTAACCCTGGAAGGCATCTTGAAGCCTCTTAGAGTTCAGGGAACACAGTCAGAATTGTTTTGAAGCTTGATAATGACAAGAGCAACATTTATGCTTATATAGCTTAAATGGTTTGCAGAGTAGCAGTTTGATAGGTTATAGGGTAGTTATCATACTCAGGTTTGTCCATCCCTATAGTAATTGAGATTCCACTTATTCCAGGACTTTCTGACATTGTGTATATTTAAATAGTTATCAAGAGTGATCTTGTTCTATGGATACGGGGATTAAGTTTAATGATGTTCCTCCTCACTTGGAAGCTAGGAGGTTATGCCGCTATCATAATATTTTGTTTAGAGTTATTAAGTATGAAAATTGAATTGTGATATTGCTATCAGGATTTAACTGTGTAGTTTTTGAGTCAAACAGATTGACCCATATATCATGAGTAGTGATTCACACATGAATCCATCTCTCATGAGAATAAATGGAACACTTAGCACTCATTGGATCTAGGTGATGCTCACAGAGGTGAAACACCGGGACTTCCCGGGAGGTCACCCATCCCAGTTCCAGCTGGAGTGAGGTCCCGCTGCTTCACCTCTGTGAGCATCACCTAGATCCAATGAGTGCTAAGTGTTCCATTTATTCTCATGAAAGATGGATTCATGAGATATATGGGTCAATGTGTTTGACTCAAAAACTACACAGTTAAATCCTGATAGCAATATCAATGAAAATTGAAGTTAATAAAGTGGTTAGATATTGAGGGCTACATACCCAACATCTGATGGTGTTGTGTAAAAATGATATAAATCATACTGATTATGCTTCATTCATGCCTCCTTTGTCATTGTTGTTTCTTCTTTATTCATCTTTCACAGATTGCTTCTGCTAAGCTAGTTGGCATTACCCAGCCTCCAGTTAGTTCAGGAATGTGAGAAAGAGAATGGCAGTCCAGAGGGGCAAATTAATTAATAAATGGATTGGGGCATTTTATTTGTATGTCAATTTTAAAAAATGATCTAGTTGGTATCTTATGTACCTATAATTACTCTGATTTTTTATTGTTGTGATCTATACTTAGGATAGGTATTCCTTTCTTTATGCATTTATAATATATACAGATCTTTAAACATGGCTGACTGATGTATTATTATTGATGCTGAACACAGACACAATATCAATAGTTACTTGTGGATGCTCCAATTAAGTAAATAGGCATTGCTACTGAAGACCAACTTAGGGAATGGAGGAGAAATTATTAAACACGGAATAATACATGTCAGTTGATGACTGGGATTTCTTTTTGAGGCTTTTTGTATTTAGAATATTCCCTGAATATAAAGATGGTGTTTTCCTTGACATAGAGACACCTTAAGGGAGTATTGCCTGAACTTTGCCTTGATAGAATTGGTCCAGTTCTATGAACATAAAAGACCATAAATGAGGAACTCTGCATATGTTTAGAAGGTGCAAGTGATAAGATAGATTCCACAACAGCATTTGCATTACCTGGTACAACAGTCAAAGTCTGATCTGGTGAATCAACTTCTTATGCCACAATGACCTTCCTCATCCTGATAATCTGTGCCTACAACTTGTATACTAACCATGCTTCAGTTTCTCATCAACAAGCTTCTGATCCTCCCACTATGCCTGAATCCCCATGAGTAAATGATTGGTGTCATTGGTACACCAATTAGTCTACAGGTTTGAGGTGTAGATGTTGACCACAATTTTGATAATATGATTTATTCTTACATACACATGTTGGTTACAAGTAAGAAATGCTTTCCTTAGAGGGAACAGTTAAGTACTGCATAATGCTGTAATGTACTAAGTTTTACTAAATTGTTTTATCATGTATAGTTGCTTGTGATTATTTACGAGATAGTTGTTCAACTCGAATACCTATAGTAACCCATCTCATTTTTACTTCAATCACTGGTATGGATTGAACCCTATGCATTAATAAAGAAGACCAATGCCATAAAGAAGAGTATATGTTATTTTTAAAAATAATGAAAGTTTTTGCTGTATTATTTCTGGGTAGATTGTGTGACAATTTTTGTATCAACGTTTTGGATCACACTCCGTGATCCATCATCAAGATGAAAGAGCTAATGAAAGTGCTTGTTTGCAATTTAATATGTGTACCATGTGTCTTATATGCTTCTGTGCTGGTTTATGTTAATCTTGTTGAATGAAATTTCCATATAATCTCATCTGCTTTCATTTGCAAACGGTTCATTGTGGGTTGTTTTACTTTGTCTCTCATACTTGTAGGTGAAGAGCTTTCAAAGAAACAAGCTGCACAAGAAGCTCAGATGAGAAAACTGAGGGCTCAGGTCTGTTAGCAGATTGCTATACCCAGACCCAGAATTCAATCTCTTTGCATTTAATGAAATGTGATGACTAGTTTTTCTTATTGTAATTCCGTTTCAACCAGACTTATGTTGGTTTGTCTGTTTGTGCTAGATCCGGGAATTAGAAGAAGAGAAGCAACGGCTGAATTCCAAGTTACAGGTATTTGAATATTTGCTTCTGCTATAATTCTTTTTGTTATCTTGTCAAGTCAAATTCCAGCTACAGTAAAACTTTTTCATGGAGTAGGTCACAATTGTTTACCGGCTTCAAAAGAATTTGGAATTTCTGTTGGGTACACAACCACATTTTAGTTTTTTACCTGTGTTACAAAGATTCTTTGGTACATAGGCAACCAAATTATTAGAATGCATAAATATTTATGTCTCTATACACATGGCAGTACAGAGAAAAACATGCAAAAATTTGGATTGCAATTGCCAAGAACTAGCCATAAGATACTATAAAGCAAAAACAGCCTCAAGCTTCTACAAGTAAAATTTGTTCGTAGCATTTTTTATTTCTTCCTAGTCTATGACAAAGAGTAATGTCCCTTGTCGGGACCGACCTTAATTTATCTTATATTTCTCGATTAGGGTTTGGATTGTAATGTTCCCTAATAGGAACAGCTGTTCATCTTATTAGATTTAAGTTATCTTTAACACTCATATCCAACCTTATTACTAATTCAGCTAAAAGAGGGAAGGAGTAGATGCTGTGTTACAGGATTCACATCCTGGAGCTCAGGTCCAGGTTCAGGTTTGTGCAGGTCCGGATTCGCGTCCAGGTTTGGGCAGGGTTCAGATCTCGGACAGTGGGTCTGTCTGGGTCCTTGCTAGCAAGAAACCGGGCGAACCCATGGTGACCCTAGGAGGACCTACAACAGTAGGGTCCAAAAAATGAAATAAAACAACTTAAAATAATATTTTTTTAATGTAACTCTAAAAGGAGCCAAATAAAAAACATTTCACTAATCTAATATCTCATTTTGGTGTGCCCATTTTGCAAGTTTTAAGAGAAGGTTGTAGAGATTGTTTGTTCCAATGATAAGGATCTAGATATAGTTGCAGCCAAGGATGAAGCTATTGATCCCTCATTATTTGATACTCCATTTGACTCTTGGAGGGCATTTGATACTATGATCATTGATAAACTATAAAAACACTTGCCATTTATCATTATGTTTCAAACTTTATTTTTTTATGAACTTCTCTATGTTTTGAAATTTCATTTTGCAATTTAGTGATTCAATGTATGGTTTTCTTTACAATCATGAACATAGATTAATGAGCGGATATTTAATGTTTATCTTTGACATTTGGCATTGAACAAGGATCAAGCAACATATATTCATACTATGAAATGGACTAAGTTTTGCAGTTATGCATGTTTGTCTTATTTTCTTGAATACACACACATGCACCCACCCACAAACCCAAATGAGATTTTTTTTTTTGCTTGAACCCAGGAATCCAAACTTGAACCCAAATCTGTCCTGAACTCAACTCGCTGACTTAGAGTAGATGTTATCCAAGTTGCCTAGACACTAACTTGCAATGGGTTCACTCAAAGTTTATAGATCATGCCCTTAAGCCTTTCTTGGTATGATGCCCTCAAGGCACTCGGGGCCACTAATCCCCGCCCTATTTTGGGACAAAGATCAATTGCTTGGAATTTATAGAAGCCCGTCCTTGGTAACACTACAACTTCTATGAGTCAAATAGTAATAAGTTCTGTATATAAATATATTTATATATGTAAGAACATATATACTAACTATGAGTTTATAATTCTGAAATGTTTTTGTATTAGCAAGTATTCGAGTTTAGGCAGAATTACTTAAAGGAGCAGACTTGATCTATTTGTGTGTCCTTTAACTACATTCCCATCCTATATAAATATGCAACCAAAGGGCATGTCTCTCTAAGAGACATGTCCTTATCTAGGTCGGCCCTGATTAGTTTTTCCAGAATTGGCACTCAACGGACAATGTCATTAGTTAGTGTTTATCCTAACTAATTAAAGACAAGTTAGACTTATCTAATTAACACAAGGGAGACGCTGATACCTTACTAAGACAAGACAATCATATATATAGCCTATCACAAGAAAGGCATAGATTTCTTACTCTGATCCGTACAATCTGTATTGTCAAATCAGCATGATTGAGAAGTTACAAAATTAACGCTTCCTCTTAACTTAATAATCATACTGAGAGAGAACATATCTAGCATCATCAATTAAGATGAATAAGCATAGATTGATACTCTATATCTATCAGAATCTTCAGAGTATGTGGTGTCATGAACACATGATATTATTTTATATTACTAAACCTGTGATATGACATATTAGTGATACTAATGATAACAGTATTGAAAAGAATACAATATACAGGATAAAATCCAGAAAATAATAAAATTCTTCATTTATCCAAGTTGTGACTCATAGGTATTGACATTCCTATATCACAACATGATCCTGAGTTAAGATCTACTAGAACACATGATAAACTCCGGAGAATAATAAAATTCTTCTTTTATCCAAATTGTGACTCATAGGCATAACAATGTCTACATCACAATGTGATCTTGAACTCATCTAGATCTGACAGTTATCTCTACTATTTAGCACATTATCTAATAAATCGTCATTTCTCATAATGTCTTTTATAATAGTGTTCATTATCTCAGAGATCATCACCTCTTGAATAATGAATACAAATGGTGGAGCTCATAACAATCAATAGCCTGACGATACAATTATTTTATTAATAATTTAAAGAATACAAATGAATTACAATTCAACCATACTAAGTCTTTCTTGAAGTGATCTATCTTCACTCGAGAGAGAGGTTTGGTAAGAATATTTTCTGTTTGATCTACAGTGCAAATGATTCTAATTTTACAGTATTCCTATCTACCATATCTCTTACATAGTGGTAAGGAATTTCAATATGCTTGGACCTATCATGAAAAACTGGATTCACAGAAAGCTTGATTGAACTTTGATTATCACAATGAATAATCATAGGATTCATGGCTTGACCAAATAATCCCACAAGTAACTTTCTAAGACAAACTGCTTCTCGAGAGGCCATTGTTGCTGCAATGTATTCGGCTTCTGTGGAACTTTGTGCTATTGAAGACTGCTTTCTGCATATCCATGATATCATTGCTGCGCCTAAACTAAAACAACATACTGAAGTGCTTTTCTTGTCAGTAACACTTCCAACCCAATCTGAGTTTGTGTATCCATGTAGGTCCAATTCAACTTTCTCATACTTGAGTCCAAGGTTAAGAGTGCCTTTTAAGTATCTCATAATGTGTTTGATTGCAACTAGGTGAATCTGCTTTGGCTCATACATAAGCTGACTTAATGCATTAGCAACATAGCAAATATTAGGTCTTGTATTTACCAAGTACATAAGGGATCCAATCATCTGCTTGTAAAGAGTAGAATCTATGGAAGGTGATTCCGCTGCTGCTTCCATAAGTTTATGTAGATTAGTCTCCATGGGGGAAGACATAAGCCTACAGCTCCACATTCCAAATCTCTTCAAGTGGTCTAATGTATATTTTCCTTGATTAAGTATTCTCAGAAGGATAAAGGCAAGTCTTTGTAGTCTTCTTAGTAGAAGTCCTCTGCTTCAGCTATAGAAGGCTCCTGGAAGAAGAACATTCAATGCAACTATTGCCACAAATTTGGTCACATGAAGGTTGAATGTCGGAAACACTTAGCTACTCAATCTAAGTAATCAAGTTCGCAGCCCAAAGCAAACAGTGCAGAGTACATTGAGTAGATGGAATCTGCCTTTTACGCCTTAATAGCTAAAAGACCTGCAAATCATATGAAGTCGTGTACCTAGTACATTGATTCAGGTGCCTCTTGTCATTTCACTCACTGCAGAGTTTGGTTTACTGGCGACCAACCTTTTTCAGATGTTATTTTTGGTGGTGGAGAAGAGTACACTGTTGTCGGCAAAGACGACATTCAGATTTAGTTTGCTGTGAGGAATCTCATTTTCCCCGATGTCTTCTATGTTCCAGGGATGGAACTAAATCTACTCTCATTGAGTCAGTTATTGCGATATTCTCCATACTTGGATGTTACCTTCAGTTCACATCAGTGTACCATCATTGAACGGGCGATTTAGTCTACTGTTGCAATGGGTCTTGAGGGTCATGATCTTTTCTGGCTTACTGATTCTGGTGATTCTCCAGACTTAGCTATGGCTGCTTGGGGGTCTTCTGTTAGCACACTTTGGCATTAACGATATGGGCACTTAAATGTGCATTATCTCTCTCAACTTGCTCAGGATGAGCTAGTCCTTGGAGTGCCAGAGATTTAGACTCAACAACTTGGAGTTTGTGATGCATGCCAAGCTGGGAAGCAGCGGTACACCTTTCACAAGTGGTGATTCACGGCGAGCTTCTCAGGTACTTTAGCTTGTTCATGCTGATATCTGTGGCCCTATGGCCACTCCATTTGTTCCTGTGTCTAGGTATTTTCTATTGTTTATAGATGATTTCAGTAGAAAAATGTTAGTGTATTTCCTTAAAAAGAAATCAGATGCATTTCATATATTTTAGAAGTTTAAACCTTTAGTTGAAAAAGAGTCTGGGAAATCTATTATTACTTTTAGATTAGACAATGGGGGGAATTCTGTTCTAATGATTTTTCTAGCTTCTTGGATACTCATGGCATCAAACGCCAGTTAACCACACCCCACACACTACAACAGAACAATGTAGTTGAACGACGAGACAAAACAATCACTAAGATGGATCGATCCATGCTCGAATATAGACATGTTCTGAAGAAGTTTTGGGTAGAAGCAATCAACATTGTTTATCTTTTGAACCGGTCACCCATGGTGGCGGTCAAATGTAGAACTTCGAAAGAGGCCAGGTTAGGTTGCAAGCCCAGAATCAATCACTTGAAGGTTTTGGCTCTCTTGCTTTTTTTGGATCCTTGATGCGTCACGCACCAAGTTGGATGCCAAGAGTGAGAAACTCATGCTTGTTGGATACAATAGTCTTCACAAAGCGTACCACCTGATCCATGTTGAGACATCTCATCTCATCTACAGTCGTGATGTAGTCTTTGATAAGTAACGAGGACCTTTCATGCTTGTTTCTCCTGTTCCTAATCCAGTAGGCCAGCCTGTGAAGGCTCATTATTTGGGAGTTAGGCTTCCATTAGGTCCACTTGATTGGAGGGCTCCGGTAGGTCCTGCAGCTCCTTTATACCAGTGATCCCTCTATAGACACCTCCAACTTGTCCTGCAAGATCACCTTGATTTGTAGATGCTTCACCTGAGTTTGAACCAGATCCTTCTAATGAGGAACTTGATCACCAAGCATCTCCTGATCCTAATGTTGGTCGTTCTCCTCTCCGGAATAACTAGTGGGCTAAGACACTTGCTGATCTTCATGATGATGAGCTCATTCATGGGAGAACTGCTAAGAAAAAGAGCAAACCTACAAAGTCTGTTAACTTTGCTCTCATGGCTAACATTCATAGTGTGTTTGAACCTCAAACATATTCCGAGGCTAAAGGAATTCTTTATTGGGAGCATGCCATGACATCTGAACACCAGAGTTTGCTGAAGAATAACAATTTGGTCCTTTCTGATCTTCCACTTGGGAAGAAACCCATTTACTGCAAATGGGTTTACAAAATCAAATACAAATCGGATGGCACTTTGGATAAGTACAAAGCTCGTTTAGTTGTGAAGGGCTTTTCTTAGCGTTAGGGCACTGATTATGAGATCTTTCCTCCTATTGCAAAGATGAGCACTATCAGATTAGTCCTAGCCATGGCAGCACAGTTTGGTTGGAAGGTCCATCAGATGGACATTAAGAGTGTTTTCTTGAATGGCGATATCCATGAAGAGGTCTACATGACGCAGCCTCTTGTTTCAAGGTTGGTTGTAAAGACCATCAGGTTATCAGATTGGTGAAAACTCTCTACAGCTTGAAGTAGGCCCCACGAGCTTGATGCATAAAAATCGATAAGTACCTCAGTGATCAAGGCTTCAAGAGGAGTTCTTTAGACTCAAATTTGTACATCAAGATTACTGATAGTGACATCATCCTTTTGGTTATTTATGTGGATGATTTGATCATCACTGACACTTCAACATCTTTGATTCAGGGAATCAAAGAGAGTTTATGCTAGTCTTTTGATATGACTGACCTTGGGCTTAGGCATTATTGCCTAGGTGTTGAGGTTTAGCAATAGTCTTCTGGCATATTCATCTCTTAGTCCAAATATGCTAGGGCTCTGTTAGACAAATTCTGTATGCAAGATTGCAAGCCTACATCTACACCCATAGAGAAAGGTCTCAAATTGTCAACCAAGTCTGATTCTCCTCCCATTGATGATACTACATATAGGCAACTAGTAGGCAACCTCCTCTACCTGTTTACTACTAGTCCTGACATCAGCTTTGCAGTTAGCTACACCTCACGATTTATGACAGCTCCCAAGGCTGATCATTGGATGGTTGCAAAGCGTGTGTTTCATTATGTGAAGGGCACTTCGAATTATGGACCACTTTATTCTCAAAGTTCTAATCCTAGACTTAGTGGGTTCACAGATTCAGGTTGGGCATGCTCTGTTGACGATAAGTCAACTTCTAGATATGTGTTCAGTTTGGTTCCAGTGCCGTCACATGGACCGGTAAGAAGCAATAGGCAGTTTCTCTCTCGTCTACAAAGGCCGAATACAGAGGGACTGTTAAGGCAGGATGTGAAGCTGTTTGGCTTCATCGGATGCTTTGGGAGATGCAGATGTCACCAGGAGGACCGACTACTATGTTTGTCAATAATGAAGGCGTTATCAAGTTAGCCTGAAATCTACTTTTCCATGAATGAACCAAGCATGTCGATGTTTGCTGTCACTACATATGACAACTAGTTGAAGACGGGACAATAGATTTGCAGCATGTTCCTACCACAGATCAAACTGTAGACATTCTCATCAAGCCTCTTGGTCCTAATATGTTTGTCAAATTCAGAGGACAAACTTGGTGTTGCCGATAGATTAACCATTAAGAAAGTGTATTATGATAATAGATAAACATCTATTATTAGTTAATGGTAATCAATTTGTAATCTATTGTAAATATTAGAATGTTTCTAATATTTGGTTAGCTGTAGTTATCTGTTAGCTTTTTAAGCTTTTTTATAGCTAGAATAGAATGTTTCTATTCTTTATGATCGTTAAGGAAACATCGATTTATTTTTTTATATATATAGACCTTTTAGTCTCTGTTAATAACAAGCAAGTATTTACCAATTACTTCATAATAGTTCAGGTAAAAGCCTACAACACAATGGTAACTTGTGAGCCTCTCATGTGGGAGGTCTTGGGTTCAAGCCTACTTGAGCTTAATAATAATTAATTTCAATAAATAACAATAATTAATCTATGCCTCAACCATTTATCGATAAAAAAACTAAAAAAACTATATATGTTCGATAGCCTAATAGAAGATGTAATATTTAGTAATGTATTATTTAAGATATATTTCTATTCATTAACTTGTTTGTTTATTATATAATAAAATATATTTTAATAATTATTTATTTAATGATTAATAGTTAATATGGCCATTCAATTAATTCCTTATTTTTTTAATAATTACATGAATCAATAGATAGTGAAGTAGCATGAGGGATAGGCAATTACAAAAAAATAAGCAATTACAAACAATTTTTTTTCTCTTTCTACATTAAATATATTATATAGCTTAAATATTTCAAATATCTAAATTGTTGCAATATGAAACAAAAGAACACTGTAGCTACTACGCTAACATTGCTATAAGCCCCAACTAATTATGTTGAAGATAACAAAGATGATGTATGTGGAAATGTCATATCAGTTGTTATGTTGTCATTGATGTCAAATTTGAAAAGGTAAGACATATGCTAATTCAGTAAGGTTTCCAATCATCTAAAGGATGTGGTGTTGGCTGAATGATGAAGAAGACAAAAGAATGGAAGAAATTGTTGATAAGTATGTGAATTTCAAAGGCCACTTGATGAGTTAGACTTTGGCAAGGTAATATTGGTTTGATTGTTTTAAATGATTTGATTAAGTGTTGAGATCATGTATAAGCAAGTTATGTTGGTTAGTAAAGAAGGAAATAAGTTATAAAGTGGAAAGACAAAGAAACAATGAAGTTGCATTGAGTTAGACGGTGAGGTTGGTAATGAAGGACTAATAGTCACTGAGCACATGTTGAGTAAGTGAAGGATGAACAATATTAACCAAGCAAGAATAGTGTTAACCGAGCTTAGTATTGTCTGAGCGAGTGTAGTGTTAACCGAGCAAAGGAAAGTGGAATAGTTTCTAGAAGATTCAATTAAAGGCCGACATTTGATGAAAATAAGGATTGATCAAGAAATTTCTAAGATAAAGATGAAGTTTGTTAAGAATTCTACGACTGGAGAAATTTAAAGAAGATATGATAATGGAGATTTATTGATTAGAAGAGGAGCTCAAAGTTCAAGTAGAAAACGTGTTGACCAAGTGTCTAGATTCAATGTAACCAAGCTAGAGGATGATCAGATGGTTGTGATTTAGTGGCAAAACATTGGAGAATCTAGTGAAGGGCAATAACCTCTCTATTTAAGGGATGAACAAGATGTTTATTGTTGCTGATCAAGTTTATGTTATAACTGATAATTTGATTGCCAAAGGGTCACCGAGCATAGCAGCATTGTGAAATGTAGCAGAGGAAGTGTGAAGTTGATGTATGTGAGTGGATTAACCGGAAGGGCAAAAGAGGAAGAATTGGGACAAAATGAGCAAAATGGAGAATTATAGGTGTAGAAATTCAAAGAAGATATGATGAAGGAGATGTAATTATTTGAAATGAAGCTCAAAGTTCTAGATTCAATGTATCTAAGTTGGATGAAGGTCAAATGGTTGTGATTAAGCAACAAAGTATTGGAGAATTTGGTAAAGCGGCAATAAGTTGTCTATTTAAGGGATGAACAAGATGTTCATTTTTTCCGATTAGATTGATATTGTAATTGATAGCCAAAGTGTCATCGAACAATGTAGCTAGGGTAAACTTTAAGAAAGCCGCCTCCAAAAAGAGATATAATATATTGGTGAATCTTTCATTATTTTGAATTTTTTTTAATTTCTATTGGCTTTCTCAATTTTCTATTCTAAATATGATTAGTATTAGCGATTATTTTTGAATCATAATTTTTTTGTATAAAATATTGATGAATCTCAATAATAATATGAAGTTAATTAATCATCATGGAATATTACAAATCAAAATTGAACTTTTTTTAAGCTCATAGAATATATGAGGATCGTTACATTTACTTTAAATCAATAGTGAAAACTAAATATTGGTGATATATCCCTAAAGTAACTGATAATTATGATAATTATTGGTCAGTGCAATTTAATTTCTCCAATAATATTATATATTTAGGTGACTCAAATCTAATCATGTAATGAATATTGTGGCGAATATTTGAGTTTAATTTTTTCAATAAAATAATTATTGAGCGATTTTAAATATTATAGAACTAAATTTTATAAAACTATGGCGGTTTAGGTTGTATCAAATCTTAAATTATTAGCCAAATTACTAGTCAAAAAATTCTAAAACTAGCCAATTTGCGAATATTAGCCACTAAAAAATACCTTGAATGTAGCATCATGAAATATAGCTAGTGTAGTGCAAAGCTGATGTGTATGAGTGGATCAACCAAAAGGAAGAAAGAGAAAGAATAGAGGACAAAAGATGAGCAAAATGGAGATCTGAAATAGCAAGGGTAGTTGCATTATTATCAGATCATTTCACTGTTACTCTAACAATTATAGTAGAAAATCTCTTAATTGAGTGGACTTAACAATCTTATTTGTAAATCTTCTTTAAGGTGACATTCCATTGAATGTTTGTAAGCCCTCTAAATGATATTTTGTCTAAATCTCCTAACAGGGTCACATTGACAATGTCCATGTAACCTTTAACTAGGTTGGCTCCTAATCGAGCTCACTTCAGAAGAGTAAAACCTTTGGGTTATCGGTCTCAGATGGTTTTTCCCTTAATAGGGTTTCCACGTTACAAATACTTGAGGCTAAATGTGTAGATGATGATAATGTTGCATATTTATTTGATGTTTATTGTTTATTGCTGCAACTCGGTATATGAGGTTTATGAAGTTTACAGTATCAGTCAATTACTCTGATACTTGGTATAAGTTAACAGTTTACAGTTTACTGGCAAATATTGAATTGAATATTATTGAGAAGTTTAGATCTGTTTACCGAGCTTGTTTATTGGAAGTTTAAGTTGTTAAGTTTTTGAAAAGTGTTACTAAGAACCTAAGGATAACTGATTCACCCCCCTCTCCCCAGTTATCTAACAATCGTTAAGTAATTGGTGAAAATTTTGATGTATTAACAAATGCTTGAAGAGATCATTATAAAGAATTTTACAAACACAAAATATAAAGTCTTTAATAGGAAACTAAAGAGTATTCTAGGAATGATCTTATCTAAGTTACATTATATACAAAATATGATGATTAAAGTAATAAAATAATAATATTTTAATACCTTCCCTTAATGATCAATCTGTCCACAACACCAAATTGTCTTTGAATTTAACAAACTTATTTGGACCAAGAGGCTTGGTGAGAATGTTTGCAGTCTGATATGTTGTTGGAACATACTACAAGTGAATTGTTTCGTCTTCAATCAACTGCAGAATGTAATGACAATGAAAGTCCACATGATTGGTTTTTTCATGAAAGACAAGGAGTCGAGCCTACTTGAGATAAATGCATATCTGCAAACATCTAACGAAGGCAAACTACCTCACACTTTGCCTTAACAATTCCTCGATACAATACTCTATGGAAGAGAGTGTGACTGCACGCTACTTCTTAGTAGTCCAAGTGATTGTACTAGATCCTGAACTGAACAAATCCAGAAGTTGACATCTTATTATCAACCGAACTTGCCCAATCTGACTCTGTGAACCCACTGAGTCGAGAATCATGACTCCTAGTGTAAGGAAGTTCGTAATAAGAGATGCCCTTTACATAATGCAACACATGCTTAGTTGTTACCCAATGATCAGCCTTGGGGGCTGTCATTGCGAAATTGAAATCAGGTCTAGTGACAGTGAGATAGATGAGATTGCTCACTAGTTGCTTGTAAGTGGTTTCATCAATAGTAGGAGAAGCAAAACTTCAATCCTCACTCCATAGGTGTGGAAGCAAGTTTACAATCTTGCATACGAAACCTGCCAAGCAAGTTCCTAGCATACTTAGATTGAGAAATAAAGATGCTATGATCAATCTGCCAAGCCTCAACATGTAAACAATAATGGAGAAGCCCCAAATCTGTCATATCAAAATCCTTCTATAGGTCTTGTTTGACTTCTGCAATTAAATGTGTTGTATTGCTCATAATGATCAAGTCATCCACATAGACAACAAGGAAGAGAATATCATCACCATAGTGTTTGATATACAAATTACTGTCATAAGAGCAATGTGGAAAACCATAGGCAACCAAGTATTGGTCGATTTTGATGTACCACACTCGAGAGACCTAATTGAGTTGGTAGAGTGTTTTTCTAAGTCAACATACTCGATGGTCTTTGCCAACAACCTTGAAACCAAGAGCCCATGTCATTTTTAGAGTTCTTCCTACAACTCACCATTGAGGAAGACACTCTCAACATCCATCTGATGGACTTTCCATCCAAATTGAGCTGCAATGACGAGAAGAAGATGAATTGTATTCATCTTGGCAATCGGAACAAAAGTCTCCTCATAATCAATGCGCTCTCCCTACGTGAACCCTTGAGCTACTAATTTGGCCTTGTATTTATCTAAGGTACCATTTGCATGGTACTTTACCTTATACACCCATTTGCAGCTAATGTGCTTCTTCCCCATAGGAATATTAGAGAGAACCCAATTGTTGTTCTTCATAAGACTTTGGTATTCCACATCCATAGTTTGTTCCCACTTTGGAATCCCTTTTGCATCTTTAAATGTGCAAGGCTCATAAATACTATGAAGGTTGGCCATGAGAGCAAAATTAATTGTATCTGATTGCTTGCCCTTATTTCTAGAAGATCTACTCTCAATGAGTCCATCAAGATGAAGGCTGCTGATTGTCTCAGTGCACCATTTAGGTTGGAGAGTAGATGTGCCAACATGAGATGGAGGAATAACAATTGGAGCTAGATGTGGAAGAGGATCTGCAATAGGTGGAGGATTAGCATCATCCAAAGGAAAGTCAAGTAGTGCATCATCAAATTCAGATAGAAGTTAGACACCCAAATCAAAGACTTTCAAAGGTTGATCCTCAAAATAATTTTGCTCAGATTAGGACAAGAGAAATAGTCCTCATTCTTCATTGAAAACAACATCCTGAGTGAAGATAAGATGATCAGTATCTACATCAATTAGATGGCAAGCCTTATGCTTGTCACTATATCATGTAAACATGAGCTTTTGACTTTTGGAATCCAACTTGGAGTGCTAGGCATCTAGAATTTGAACATATGCTAAAGAGCCAAAAACTTTTAGATGGTTGATCTTAAGTTTTCAACTAGTCTAGGCTTCCTCAGGAGTCTTCCCCTTAACATTAGTGGGACATTGATTAAGGAGATAGACTGCGGTAAACACCACTTATGGCCAATCTTAGGAACATTTTTGTGTTCCATCATAGACCAAACCATTTTTGTAACAGTGCGGTTGTGCAACTCTACCATGTCATTTTGTTGAGCAGTGCATAGTCTGGTTAACTGAAGTTTTATGCCATGTGTATAAAAAAAAGTGGAGAAAACAATAGAACAAACCCCCCCTTATGAGACCTAAGACATATAATAGAACAACCAAACTCTTTTTCTACTAAAGCCGAAAATATTTGAAATATAGTAAACACATCTAATTTCTGTTTAAGAAAGTACAGCCACATTTTTCTACTAAATCATCAACAAAAAGTAAGAAATACTTGCACCCAGTAACATGAGTATTTATTGGACCACATACATCAACATGGACCAACTGTAGTACCTTAGAGGCTCGCAATGAGCCACCATTCTTGAATGACGTTCTGTGCTGCTTTCCAGCACGACAAACTCCACAAACTAGCTGATTCTGAGTTTGAATATCAGGTAGGCCAAGCACTAAATCATCCCAAACAAGTTGAGAAAGATAGTGAATGTTTAGGTGATGATTTTGTTGTGAAGGCATGCTCAAGAGAACCACTAGTATGCATAAGTTTGTATAGACCATGATCCTCAATGCCAACATCTATAGTAGTGTGTGTCGCACAATTAACAATCGATCACTTGTATGTCCTAAGTACCACATCAAGTTGAGGAGAATGCTACATAATTTGACTCATGAAGAGTAGGTTTAGTTCCATGCCAAAAACATAGTATACATTGAGGAAAATGAGATTCCTCCCACCAAATTGTATCTAAAGGTTGCTCTTTCCAACAATACTATACTCTTCACCTCTTCCAAATATAACTGAATCAATAAAGGGAGAATATTTGTAAACCAATCACATTTGTGATAGAAATGCCAAGATACACCTCAATCTATATACCAAGTAGAATATTTGACATGATTTGTAGGTCTTTTAGCCATGAAGGCATGAAAGGGAGACTCTTTCTGCTTTATGTGCTCAACAACACTAGCTTTAGACTGAGAACCTCCCTGTTTCCACTGTCCAGAAGACAACTGATTGCAACAATTCTTGAGCAAATGGCCATATTTGTGATAGTAGTTACACTACACCTTCCTCTTTGAACCATCCTGAGGCTGACTGGAGCCTTTCTATTGAGATGACTTAGGGTGCTAATATTTGCCATTATTTCTCATCCTAATGATGGATCATAGAGTGTACATCCTACACTCATCCTGATGATGGATCACGCAGTGTGATTCGAAACGTTGAGCTAGATAAGATAAGATAATATTAATGTTCACAAAAAACCAACAAGGTTTATGGGACTGAGCATACAAACAAAAGAGCCGACCAAAGCAAAAGCACCAAATGGTGACTGAGAAGAAACAAAAGCCAAGAACAAAACAAGAAAGAAGACAAGGTAAGGACTAAGGGTCCTTCCTTGTCACAAAGAAATCAGTAATAGAGGGGTAAACCCGTGGACAATCCATAGCCTTAGACTGCTGTGTAGAGCTGCTATAGGACTGTCGCTGCCTGGATAGATTGGTGCAGTATCTAACCGATCTGGAATGAGAAGTACTAGAAGGCCTTTTCAAGCCCCGGGGAGGAGACAAGGCAATAATGAGCTGGTCTGAAGTACGCCTCTGAGGTATAAAAGACTGCATGGAAATCTTTGGAAGATGGGTGGCCTCTTGAAGATAAAGTGCAAGACATCGCTGATCAATATAACTGAAGAACATTGAAAGAGAAGAACAGTTTCTGAAAAGGCAGTAAAATCTCCCACTAATCTCATAGTAAAGAGGACATCGAAAAATGAAGTGGATCTTCGTCTCAACCTTTGCTAAAGTACACAACTAACATATCCGATCCACTCGATCCATATGGTGATCAATCTGAGCTCAGAGGCGGTGAGAGCCAACCCTAAATGAGCATAGAGAAAACCATAAGGCATGATTCTAACGCCGATAGAGATAAGCAAGGCGAGCAATAATACCATCCTGAATCACAAGAAAATGCTCAGCATAGAAGGCCATCCTAGGTCGAAGACCTCTCGAGGGATTACTCCAAGTAGTAGTAATGTATTGTCTGTAAATTACCTGTTTGACGTGCTCGTTCAACTCTTGACGGGAGGGGAGAAGATGAGCAGGAGCTTCAAGTGAAAACTGATGAGGAAGACGATCTATCTCAATACCAATCAAATCCAACAAAGAGGTGGCCTGGGCCTACCAACAACGAGATCTAGTAGAGGTCAGATCTTATAATCTCAACAGAAGAACAATATGCCAGATGATAGAATCTGTGTTGGTCAACTTGCGACTCCATAAAACCACGAAGCCGATGAAGAAACCAAATCAAGTAAAAAATGACGGCAAGTTTAAGAGGGTGAGCTCCAAACTCGGCTAAGACAATGTTGTGAGGAGTGAGTTTGTGACATCTTATGATACACCGTAACATCAACGTCTGGACCCTCTTTATAGAAGCTCAATCAGAAGCAATAAGAGAAGGCCCCCCAAGCCATCGAGCCATAGAGAACTGTCGAACGGACCAAGGAGTCAAAAAGGGACAACTTGGACGAAATATCCTGGAAATGATGCTTGAAGCACTATCTTTCCAACAAAGCAAGGGAACCCATGCCCTTACTAACTCTGGACGGAATAGCTGGTCTCAAGCTAAAGTTGGGCCTCGAGAACTTCACACTGAGATACATATAAGAGGAAGTAATGTCACCCTCCTGACCTTGAAAGAAATGAAGATGAGAGGTCTTTAAATAGTTAAAGACCATAAATTGAGTCTTAGACAAATTGACCACAAGCTGCTGCTGATTACAAAAATAAGCTAGATCATGAAGGAGTCTTTGCAAGCTATCAGGAGAAGAGGCCAAGAGAACCACATCATCAACAAAAAGGAGAATGGAAATCAAAACCTGATGTAAATAGCACCCATTGCCCGATTGAGAGGAGTTCACAAGGAAATCCTCCAACTCATCAATATACAAACCAAACAGTGTAGGAGAAAGAAGACATCCCTGCTTCACACTAATGGTGCTTTGAATCAAAACAGAAAAACCCTCCGAAGTCCAGAGCCTACCAGTTAGCTTCTCATAAAGCCTCATAATAGTAGTCTGTAACATATCTGAGATCCCAATCTCATGAAGTCTCTGAAATAAGGCCGACCTAGGAACAGAATCGAAAGCCTTATGGAAGTCCACAAAACAACAATATACCTTTTGAGAGCGGTGCCTAGCCTCCTCAGTGATAGCCTGCAACGTGAAAACATGGTCCATTGTCTAATAGTTTGCCTGAAAACCAGCCTGCCATTTCGCTCGACAGCCTCTTGTATCAAGCTCACTAGATAACATGGTGTTCAGAGCAGTGGCATACAGTTTGGCAAAAATATGTCCGATCATAATAGTTCTATAATTACTCGGATCAGAAACAGGCCCAGACTTGTGAATAGGATAAACCACATGTCTAGATCAAGACTCAGGAGACCCAGTGCAAACCATTCTATTGAAGAGTGTAGAAAGGTAAGTTCCAAGAACCAAAGCACCAAGTTTGAAAAGTTCTGCCTGGAAATCCTCTTCATCTGCTGCTTTGCTGCATCTCAAAGATCTGATGGCCTCAATAACATTGGAGTAGGTGAACAAATGACATTAAGGAGGTGAAGTGGAGTGAAGAGGTGGCTTCCTAGGAAGGTCATAAAGCGTAATGATATGGGAGGTTAGAGAGTGGTAGTCGAGAGTGGAGGACGAGGGGGAGCATTGGAGGAAGAGGGTACGCTAAAAAATTTGGGGATTCTGAATAAGCATGGAGCAAAGGGTTCTACACTGAAAAGAGGCAAAAGAATGTTTCTTGTGGCAAAGATAACGGAGATACGAAAGGTGCAGCTGGGTGAAGGCAGGAGACCGAGTCTCAAAGGCTATGTGAATCGAGCAATGGAAAGCTTTGCAATCAGTATGAAACCATTTATTTATAGGGCAAGTATTCCGACGCTTAGCTTTGAGAGAGGGAGGGGAATAGTGAGGAATAGAAAGGAGAGCAAAATCGCAGATGGCAGAGGCAAGTGAGTCAAACATGTCAAATGCAACAAGCGACTCACTAAAACTAGCAGGTGTCAGAAGTCTCCTAAGGTGATAAGTGAAAAGTTCACCATCGCTCTCGGGGTAATGAAAGCGAGTAGTAAAGGAGACGGTATCAAGTGGGCAGTGAGAAGATTGAAAGGACTGCGACGGGTGGGGTGTAACGCTAACAAGAATGCTAAGAAGAGCATGATCAGCCAAGGGGAGACGCGAAATGGTGAAACTACAAATGGAAGAAATGAAGGAATGAGAGGAAATGACATAGTCCACAACACTTGCACCACCACAGTGCGGCCAACAGGTGAAAAGGTCCGATGCGGGAAGGAAGGATAAATTGTTCAGAATCAACAATCCAGAAGACTCATAGAGCTGGAGGAGGTGACGGTCATAACTTGAAAGCGGTCCAAGAACATACTCCGAGGTGTGCGGAAGTCCCATACTATTCGGGTCTAACTCAGAAGTGTAGTTCGAATCAAAGCCACGATCATGCAAAGAGTCTGAAGATCCTTGGTTTGAGCGTTAAAGTCTCCAACAATAATAATGTCTCCCAAAGCCTCAAACTGTGAAATGCTTTCTTGAAGGTTACAAAAAGGGTGACCATTCTCCGGGTCATGAATGGCATAAGGAGAGGAGGTTGGTGGAATATAACAAACAACAATAAAAATATCTCTTTGTCGGTATTTCCGTTGACCAATTCGGACCCACATAAGTCTCGCAAAGGTGTCAGAGTGAACAACTGAAGTGAAGCCATAAATATCATCACGAACCAAGCAGGCAACACCCCTAGACCCATGGACCCCACCAGAATTCCAGACCTCTTTGCAAACTGGTAGCCATTGATACCCTGGATGACCTGGAAGAGGGCGTATGGGGCTCTCACGAGTCTTAGTAACGGCCAAAATATCTAAGGATCCCATAGCATCCCGAAAAAGACCGGGTAATGACCATAAGGAGCTATTACCATTCCAGCAGTTGACAAGAAGAGAAGGGGGCTTCCTCCTGTCAGACTGTTGTCAAAACCGTCATGCTGATTTAGAGGTTGCCCTCTCTACCCAACTAGTAGGAGGAGAATCACAAACCACTGCTCTAAGATTCCTAATAACAACCCCATTTCCTAGCACGCCTAGCCTCTGCACAATTCCTCGAGCATATTTGAGTTTTGTAACCTGTGGCTTAGTAAGATCTTCGTTTAGATAGATTTTAGAGGGGAGAGAAAATAACTTTCTCTTCGCTCTAAGGGCACGAAGCCTATCTAAAAAAGAAGAGAATTTGATGAAAAGGATGTCCCCCGCACCAAACCAGCATCTATCCAAGGTAATATTTGAGATTCCAAGTTGATCCGAGAGAAAGGTATATCCAGCAACAGCAGGGTCAGAAGTAGATGTAAGACCACAAACATGTAAGTTGAGCTCGCGTGCATACCTCACCCGTTCGTCATCAATAGTACCTTGGACAATTTTGTCTATACTCAGCCTGGGGGTAGTAGTATCTGTATTGGTGCAAAGAGAAGCCCATAATTTCACCTTCTGTTAAGTTTCTGCAATCAGAGAAGAGTGTATTGTTGCCATTTAGAAGAACATACACATTCAAATCTAGAAACGAATTCGAATTAATATTATGCTTTGTAAGATGATAGAGCTTAGTAAAGATACAGATTTATTTAACAAGCAATAGAAAGTATATTACGTAGAGCATAAACCAATGGGTCACCAAAAATGGCAGCTCTCCATTGAACAGGTTTGACAAGGAAAGCTGAAAATCCCTGTTGAAATTGAATCCATAGTTACCGAGAAACTGTTTGATCTCAAAGAGTTAGTCTGTCAGTCTCTTTCTTCCCCTATTGGACATGGTTTCCTCTGGAAATCCCTCTGTTAGCAATTTTCATGGAACTGAAAATATTATATTATATTCAATCATTTGGTTTTGTGACAAATTGCAAGCCCTGGAAAAACTTATTGTCATGATCAGACTTTAAAAGGGATATCATGAGGCTGAAGATTTGTTTAGAATGATGTTGGATTAGTCGCTGACTCGCCACCGCCCTTAAGGTGGTGATATTGGGCTTTCTGTGGTTTTTATTGATAGCTTGCTTCTGTTTTGGCTGATAAAGGGAAATTTTGGTGTGCTGTCCTTTATGCCATTGGCTTTAGTTTAGTGTGTGCTTCTATTTAAATTGAAGAAAATATAACCATGAACCAGTTCTTCTCATCAAGTAATTTGCAGGCCCATTAACATATTTAGTTTGATTTTTGAGTTAATTTCTATTTAAAGGATAGGATTGGGTGACCCAAAAGCAGGTTGTAGTTGAAATAAATTGGATAAAATAGTTGGTATATATGGCCCAATAAATAAAGTGACAATTGCATGATTCTTGCTAGATTAGATGGTTCTGTGAGGATGTAGATTTGTTTCACCTTTCTGGCTCTGCTAATTTCATCTTTCTAATTTACTCTGTTCACTATGAATCATTGCTTCATAGAAACTTCTAAAGAACAAGGAGAAAATGATTTCCAGGTTTGTTGTTAACGTGATATGTCCAAATCCTCAACCAAGTCTTTTGCATTGGAGGGTGTAAGGGTTACTGTTAAATACCATGTATAATTTGCTAAAAATAAGGTGTCTTTTGGAAACTACACAAGTTTATTTAGATCATTTTCTGGGACTGGATGCTTGAATAGCCATGTTTTATCTTGTATATAGAAAATTAACATGTGAATGATTTTAGTTTTTCGCGTTTTGAATGTCATATGTAATAGTTTTTTTCTTGCCTGTTTGACACTGCCTAATGTCCTCTTGAGGTTTGTTAAATAAGGTAGAAGAAGCAAAGGTGGAAAGTATTAAGAAGGATAAAGCAGCAACGGAGAAAGCTTTACAGGAGGCTGTGGAAAGTAGTCAAGCAGAACTCGCTGCACAAAAGGAATTCTACACAAAGGCATTAAATGAAGCAAAGGAGGCAGAGGCACTTGCAGAGGCACGTGGAAACACTGAAGCTAAAACAGAGCTTGAGCATCATTTACATGAAGCTAGAGAACGTGAATCAGCACTTGTACAAGCACTTGAAGAGCTTAGAGATACTCTTACCAATACAGAACATCAGGCACTGGCTTCTTTCATTTGTTTTGTTTGCTAGGCCTGTGAAATAGGATTTGCAACTTTTCATTGCCTTGGAGGGCTTTCTTGTATTTTTGGAAGGAAATATAATTTTTTGCATGACATGCATGATGCACCCATTTCATGTATTAGGCAGCATCTCTGGAAGACAAGTTACGGAGTGAAATTGATCATCTTCAAAAACGGTGCCAGGTATATCTGCATTGATTGTGTGTTTACATGAATAGCCTATAGTCAAGGTAAGATTTATTGATAGCATTTGTGTTTTGTGATTTGGTATTTCTGTTATTGATGTGCAGGCAACTGAAATGCGCTACGAAGAGCTGGTATTAAGAGTACCTGAGTCCACAAGACCACTGTTGCGACAAATTGAAGCAATGCAGGTATTCTCTTCTACCTCTCTAATCATTGCACATATACATAGAAGAGGACATGGTTATATGAAGAGGGTGGGGATGAGTGATTTTAATACAACTTCTACCATTTTAAAACTTTATCAATCACAATAACATCAATAATCACGCACATGAGAAGAACACAGTAACATAATATTTATGTAGAAACCCTTCCAGGAGAAAACCATGTCAAAATATTGCTTATATAAATTTATCTTACAAACTTTGTAGACACCAACCTATTGGAGGCAGTATTCCGTCTTATCTTTATAGGAATCAACTCGCTAGAGATAACAATCCTCTCAATCTGTAGGTACCAATCCTCACTGGTAGGCACCAGCTTGGTGAGAGACACGAATCTTTCCAATATGAGGCATTAACCACATACAAAGTCTTATATTCTTGAATGGTAATTACAATTTCCTCTATAAGAGACTCAATTTCCTACATCTTCAATGAATCATATCCACATAAATCTCTTCACAAGATCTTACTTCTATATTATTTTCTCCCAAATCTGCATATGATAATCTTCTTCTCTTATATTCTCTTCATACAAATCTGCCCAATACATACACTCTCTTGATCTTGTATTTTCTTCTACTCTTTTGTTAAATCTTTGTATACTTCCCTTTTTAAAATGCTTTTGAATGATGCATTATCTTCATATACACAGTGGTTGGTTTATTTATTTTAAAATTTAAATCTTCTTCTTGACACACCCTACTTATATCACGAAAAAAATCTGATCTTAATTATGCTACATTTATTACATCAGTCTACGGGCATCTCAAATTCTTCCTTATCAATATTTTCAATTTTGCTTTGGAAGTATATGTACAGGTTGTACATTTCTATTCAATCGTCTCCTTGTGTTGCGATTCTCAACATATCAGCAATAGAATGCCCTTGGAATAGTTTGTCATAGTAATGTTTTGCCAACCTTTGACCTTTGAAGAATTCACACTATCTTCCTCATTGCTTCTCTCTGTATGCCTTGGTCTTGTTTTAACATGAATATCCTCTTCTCCACTTTATGTTTTCCATAAAACCAAATGTACTATGACATAAAACATTGTATGTTTATATATTCTCATCATCAAACATAAACTACTGGTACAAGAGAGTAAGTCTGATATAGTAATGAGCACCATATATCTAGTTTTGCTTGTTCTTGAATGTTACCAACCGGTCTATTGATTAGTGGTCTATGGCCTTTTAGGTTTTCCTAAACATAGATCTCATTTAAATCAATGATAATGATGCCTTCTCTCTTTTGACATTAATGAAAACTGCCAATCATCTATATACCTTTGACATCAATGACAACATTTCCAACTATAAACATATATATATCTATTTAATGGGTATTGGTAACTTTAGTTTTGTTTGTAGCTTCTTTGTAACTTTGAGTGTGCCTATATTGTTCATACACAGGAAACTGCAGCAATGCGGGCTGAAGCATGGTCTGGCGTGGAAAGAAATCTTAATTCCCGTGTCCAGGTCCTATACTTACTGAGTTTAATTTTCTACAGCTGTGAAATCATTTTTTGTCGGCTTCAGCTTCTACTTTAAGTTAGTATGAAATTTTAGAGAACATAATTAACAGGAAGCAGAGGCAAGAGCTGCATCAGCAGAAGAAAGAGAGCGAGCTATGAATGAACGTCTTACTCAAACATTATCTCGAATGGCAGTTTTGGAAGCTCAGGTGTGTAAGCATCAGTTAAAATATGTGAAACTTTTCTCTATGAAGGATGATTTCTTTGATAAGAAGATTAAGCAATTCCTAAAGCTTAGCATTCATATCTAGTTTCTTGGTAACCAAATGCAGGTTTCATGTCTTAGGGCTGAACAAGCACAAATAACTCGCTCATTAGAAAAGGAAAGACAAAGGGCATCTGAAAATCGTCAAGAATATCTTGCTGCCCTAGAAACAGCAGCTAGTCAGGAAGGTCGTGCGAAGCAACTTGAAGATGAAATAAGAGAGCTGAGGAATCAGCATAAGCATGATATGGTGGAAGAAATGGCACGACGACAACTACTTGAGCAGGTGTTACTGATTGATATGTTATCTCGATTGGGAATAGGAATGCTGATTTGTGGTCATATGAGGAGAATATATAATCAATGCTATAGGGTATATGATGACTATTATTATAGTAAGGTCAACTCCATTTGCTCATGAGAAGAATGTGTGGTGTTGCAAGTGGATCTTGTTCTTTGAAAGTTTTGTTTTCATTTTTTCTTAAAAACTATTTTTTTTCTTTTTTGCATAGTAGCAGCTTATGTAAGCATGTATTTATGTTATGAAATAGTGTGTGCTTATTTTTACTGGTTGATTGGATACTGGAAGGAACAAATTGATATAGGGAAATTAGGTGCCGAATGCTCATATTTAAAGAAATGAAAATGTAAACAAAGGATTATTTCTGCATAGTATGAGCAAGATATATGATGAACATCATTGTAGTATTAAGGTCTGCTGCATTTCATTACAGTTTAAATTTGTGACAAGAATTTAACCGTGGCAAAATTTACAAGTGGTCAGATCTTGTTTTGAAACTCTCAATTTTTTTTTTTCATTTCATTCTTTATTCCTTAGTAGTCTATGTATGTAAGAAAGTGTATTAATGTCCATAAGTGATCAAAAGTAGGTCAATTTGACTTGAGAATATATCAGTTTACAGTATAAAATTCTAGGAAAAGAAGATTTTAAGAATGCAAAATGAAAGAATGAAAGCACTAAAATAATGAAGCGGGCAATGCCCACACAAGTCGATAAGAAATCAATGCCTATCTGTGAGGGGCTGGGATAAAGAGCAAAGGCTAATTAAGATAGAAATCAGTCAGGTTTTGAAATGGGGGACTCATTATTCTCTCATCAATCATTGTGCAAAGGCTGTTACATGTTTTGATAATATTGAATTCAATTTGTCTGCATGATTTTTCTTGTCAACTGGATTATGGATGAAATGCTCTAATATTGCGTGCGAGTCTAAGTGTGAAATGTTTTTAATAAGGAAATGCAATGTATTTGAAGGATGATTAGTGGGTAGTTTGTGCAGGTGGCAATGAATGAATCTTTCTCATAGTATTAAGATCAACTGCATTTTACAAAAGTTTCAAGTGTGTGACAAGAATTTGAGTATGACAAGATTTGCAAGTCAACCATGTATTACAAAGTCTCAATTTCATTTTTTGTTCATTAAGTTCTTTTTTCGTTGTTTGATAGCTTATGTAAGAATACGTGTGATTCAATGTGTGCTTGATTTTTCTGGCAAACTCTTCAAATGGATGGAATACACTAATATGATAAAAAATAAACTATATGCCTGATAATTGATTTCAAGGAAACAAAAATGTAGCCCAAATAAATAGAATGATTTATGCTGGTAGCCTGGTATTGCAGGAAAAATATCTTTAATTTTAAATTAATTTTCTTAGAATAATCATTCTGCAGGAACTAGAACGGGAGAGAACTGCTAGATTAGATCTTGAAAAGACTGCTCGTCCTGAAGTATGGCCAAACTTAGAAAAGAATGACACTTTGAAATATACAAACTCTTATTTAGATCATGGTAATTATTTTAATTGAGTCAAGTGAATCTGTTTCTTGACATTAAAATCCAGAGTTTAGTTCTTATGGACTGTCCTTTCTTTATGTAATAAAAGGAGCAAGCAATAATCTAAGGCGATTTTCAAGTGCTGGAAGTTCAAGTAGCATGGAAGAAAGCTTCTACTTACAGGCTTCATTAGATCCTTCCTTAGAACAGGCCCCTATTGACAGGAGAAGCACTGGTGAACTTGGAGCTTATTTTGGAAAAAGCTTTGCACCAGCCACTATTGAACATCTAGAAGCTATCCTACGTCAAAAGGATGGGGAGTTATCTTCCTACATGACTCGTTTGGTATGGTTTCATTTCTCTCAATCATATTTTCATCTTTGCTTAGTTTAACGGAGCACTTTGGTTTGAATGAAAATGAGTAAAGATGGAAAGTAAAAATGCTGCGAGAACATTAGTATGGATTGTTTTCTCTAGAGCAACAAGAATTTAAAATTGGTTGCCATTAGATATATATTTGTTACAGCTAGAAGATATTTTCTTGTGAAAACGTGCACTTGTTTTGAGGTTATACTGGCTATGTGCAGTAACATTCTCTAGGGGTGTGCATGGAGACTTCGTTGATAGTTTCCTGGAGTCTAAAGGAATTTGACCATTTATCTCTGTCAAAAAATTAGGATAATAGAAAGTGAGGCATCTCCTGTTGGTTTTATTAAGCTCGTAGCTTTTTTTTCCCCATTTAATGACCATGCTCTGCTCAAAGTCAACAGTCGTTAGCATTTTTGTTACATCTTGGTGCGTTAAAATGTTATTTGTTTTTAATGAGGTGCATCTTATGTTACTCTAGTTTAGGAAACAATAGAGTAACATCAATCTAAAAACAGGTTAACCAGGAAAGTCTCTTCATAAAAAACAGGAAAATCACAGGCCCAGAGAAACATTAAACAGCCAATTTAGTTGTCTTAATATAGATTGATGTGTTTTGTTTTTTTTTTTTTTTTGTTTGTTAATATTCTATTGGAATTGATAAAAAATCTTTTTCATAATTTTATTTCTCAAAAAAAGGGGTAAACAATTTTGACCCCAAGATATAAATTGGTAAGGTCACAAATGGGGAACCTCATCTCCCAGTTTAAACATTCAATAATAGCACACTAGTTGCCAGAATTCAGCGATCACACCAGCAATAGTAGTACCACAGTAAGGTTTGAATCTTGCTAGCAAGAATAATACCACCGCAACTTTACCATCACACCATGCCAATACTAGCAAAATCTTTGCATAAATTAGAACTGATGCTTTGAATATCTCAGTTGAATTAAGTTAATGTCAGGTTCAATATAGAACTGGCTTTCAAGTTTCTCTTTTATTTTTCAACTGATGCTCCTTTTGAGCTATTTTTGAGTTCAAACATTTCTGTTCCATTTGATTCATTCTATTACAACTTGAGGCAGGCTGTAATTTGCCATTCTATTCACTGATGGAACTTCCTGCTTATCTGTTTCATCAGAATTTTGTTGAAATATTCAAAAGTAATTATGCACAAAAGGTATATACAGAAAAGATCTTAGAGTCACCTATCTCTCTGTATACTCCTTGCTGCTGTCTGGTCCTGTTGGGTGTCCAAAATAACCTTGTTGAGCCACGTGATACTGAGTGTCTCAGACGGTGTGCTTCTGTAGCAGTATCCAAGTTCTGAAACAGGAGCGAGTTTGTTGATTTTGTAATGATCAACAATTCCTTTCCTCTTCATAGCACTACCTATTTAATCACTAGTTATTCAAAATTAATGGAAGGTTAATTTCTTATTGGGGTATCTAATGAAAACTGGGCGAACAGATTTCACCATGATTTCTGGCAGTTAACTAACCACTTCTATCTCATTCATTATTGGTGACTGTAAATACGTCAAGTAATGGGTATAACACAATAGAAGCAATCCGATTAGATAACCATCAACTAATAAATTGGTTGGATCCACTCCTTTAATCCGAAGACCAAGTCTTCCCACTCCGACAGATGAACTAATTCTAACTACTGACTAAGATCAAGTCAAGTTACAATCCTTTCAATTACTATCCAGTATATTGTTTGCAGGTTAAGAAGAGGATAGTACGTTTCAGTGGAGGTTCACAATAATGTTTTGTTTCTTTATACTATTACCTGTATCCCATTTATCAGTCATCAACAATTGTAACTAATTCCACAATAATAACTAATTCAATATTCATCTCCACTGGGGTTTTTACTCATTTCTTCATGCTTGTTATGAAGCACTGCAGCCCAGTTATGCCCAGCTATGGCTCATTTACAATTTATTTTCTTCAAGACTGTCACAATCTTGTTCTGAGAGTCATTGACATTTGCATATTGATTTGTAGTAGATCTTGTTACTTATATTGCTGCTTGTTTCCCGTTTGAGTTTTCCCTGTACATCAGCAGCACAAGATATATCCTTACATAATATCTTTTGGAGACTCACCCAAAATCCGTGGCAGATTGTTCTCTAATAATAGAGTGGAAGCTGTAACAGGATTGTCTAGCTAGTGATCTCTTTAGACAGAAGAATGACAGATCCTGCATATCTAGTGTGTGAGGAAAATCCTGGTTGCTGCTTGTATAGTGGGACACCATCCTTAGACTACACAAAAAAGTGAGATGAGAGTAAAAGGCTTATGTCTCAAGGAGAGAATACAGCATTAGGCAAAATAGATATTACAACTGCCATATTAATGTCGGTACAATGGGTCATTCAAAGAGAAGCAACTAGTACAACCTCCTTATGTCAATTCCAGAAACAACACCAACCTTGTGTCAAAATTTGAGAAAGCAATGAGGACCAAGTGTTTTAGTCATTAAATCAGCAGGTTGCTTCTGAGAAGTGCAGAAATGAAGAGAAATGTCTTCAAAATCACCAGTTGCCAAATATAGTGATGATGAGTCTTGATGTGTTTCGTCAGAACATGATAAAGTGGAACTGTTACCAACATTATTTCTCCCTGGTTATCAGAGAAAATGGAGGAGTATGGTGAGGGACCTTAAGATCTATCAAGTTTCTATCTAACCTAATTTCTTCATGACTGGGACTTACAAAATTTTTGTATTCAACTTCAATAGAGGACATAGCGATTGTCTGTTGAATTTTTTTCACCATTAAATCATTTTTGAGCCCAAGGAAATGTCCTTGGTGGGAGACTGCCAAGTATCAACAAATCCTGTTCATTCGGAGTTTGTATATCCAATCAAACCGAGAATTGTTGTTCTTTGATGAAGATTTCAAAGTCAAGAGTATCTTGGATATACTACAAAAATTGATTTGCAGCCATCCAAAGAGAGTTTCAGTTTTGACAAAAATCTATAGAGATAGATAACAACAAAGCAAAGTTCCAGTCATGTGGTTGTTGTTAGGGTTTGACAGATCCGGAACAATATAAGAATAAACAGTTATATGCAGAAACAAGAGAAGAAAACACAAAGAACATAGATAACACATGGATTTAACATGGTTTACCCAAAACCTGGGCTACGTTTACCTACACAGCCTTCAACCTTTCTATTATCCAGCAAAAACATTCACCAACATTACAATGCATTATGCATTTCAGCCGCTTACAACAGCATTTTAGGGCAACCTCTAAAATTGACCATTTTAGGATTTTTACAATGTTGCCGGTTTTCTTTTCCCGAAAAAGCACAAAAATTTTTTGGCGCTGCGCGCCAGCCGGGGAAGGTACCACAGTATCGACCCCCACTACATGATAAGTCACCACAATATCAACAGTTGTAATATATATCATGCTGCTGAACAACAGTTTATAGAGTATTTCACTTGCCGGTTATGAACCATTAGAGGCTAACAACTTCAGCCTGACCTCTGTGGGTGTAGAGGATGATTTATAATCCACCATCCCAAATCGCTTCAAAAGTTTCATTGCATATATGATTTGAACCTTGAAGATGCTATGATCAAATTACGAAAACACGAGTCTTAGTCAATAATGTAGTAGGCTTAAATCATACATGTCAACAGCACACAAAAATCTGATTATAGTTATTGAGTCAGTGTGCCGGTGTTGGCTGTTATGGCAAGACCATCAACATACACAATAACCATCACTTTTGACAAAGATTTGGATTAAAATCACTCTTGAATCTAGAATTTCTGTAGTCCACAAATTAGATGTATGATAGCTTATGATTTTACTTGTGTGAATTTGTCAATCAAAATCCATTATCATGCATGTGTTAAATGTTTATCAACTTTGAGATACCAGGCTTGAGGAGTCTACTTGGTTGCACCATTGCTAGGAACCCAAAACCCTTAGGTTGCACCATTTTGACCTCTTCATCCAAGTCCTTGTTCAAGAAGGCAACTTTGGCACCCATTTGATACACCTTGTCAAATTGAGCAGCCATGGAGAGAAGCAACCAAAACGTGACCATCTTAGTAGCAGGAGCAAATTTCTCTTCATTGTCTATCCTTCTCATTGCAAATATACTTTAGGAGAAAGACGTAGCTTGTACTTGTCCAAGGAAAACTTCAAGTTTGCATTTTACTTTATAGGCCTATTGGCGCCCAATGAGCTTTCTACTCGGAGTTAGTTCTACCAATTTCCAAGTATGTATGCAATTTTTTTATCAATGATTTCCTTGTTGCTTAGAATGTTTTTGTATTTCGAACATTGGGAAAAGATTAAAAGATACAGCAAAACAAATAGACTCAATAGTTAAATCAGTTAAATTATTTCTCTTTGTTTGATGTCTTTCAACTAATGTAAAAAGTTTGTGCTCATGCTCACCTTCCAAAATGGAATAGTACCACCTAGGGTTTTGATGTATCTTAGGCGAGTGTGGTGAAGCCAAGTTCTTAACTTGAGCTAAACTTGATGTGGAAACACTTTTACTCTCATGTCTTCGGTTGACAAGTGGAGAAGCATCATCCAAAGAATGCTACATGGCTAACCTAAAGAATTGCAGAGTTCATCTTTCAAAAGTACCATAATCTACAAGATTCAAAAACTTTGTTGGTCTCATGTTGAATACTGGATAAATGTGGGCATTGCTCTGACATCGACATCTTAATAAACAATGACTTTGTTGGGCAAAATATCAATCTACATGCTTAAGATTGTTCACTATAACGAAAAAGAAACATCTGATACTTTTGGAATCTAGCTTATGTCCTGCTTAGGAACTAAAACGTCTGCAACTGAACTGAAAATATGAAAAAATGTTACTTCAGGTTTGTTATCAAACCAAGCTTCCCTTGGTATATTATTTTGCAAGGCTCTTTAAGACCTCTTGCTTAAGCAATAAATTGCTGTGTTCATAGCTTCTCGCCGGTTGGAAGGGCACATTCCTCTCATACAACATTTTTCGTCCCATCACCATGATAGCACTAGAACATCATTTAACCTCTTTTTTTTTGCAGATTGTATGGTGTAGTTAAGTGACATTGAATTCATTTCTTTTTGCAAAACTATTTGAATTGAGTCAAGGTGAATTGCACCCTTTATCCAACCATAAGGTTTTGATTTGATGCACTATGAATGTTTCCACCAGTGGCTTGAATTTTAGAAAGGCATCATAGTAGTCCCATTTAAGAAGAAAACCCACACCTTTTTGGACAAATTATCAACTAGATAATTGATGAGTGGTAGATTTCTAAGAAGGCTCATAGAGGTCTGCATGATTGAGATCCAAAAACCCATATGCTCCATGGAGCTTTGGAGACAGGGACATTTTAGTGGATGGGGACGTGTTTCTGGTATGGGTACAATTCAAAGCCAATTTTTAGAGGACGACAAGGGATGACTATTAAAAAAATAGGGGAATTTTATATAGACAGAATTCAAATATGCATACCATAACATTGATAAACCATTCACCATAGACATTTTAGAAGCTTAATACAATGAATACATAACCAATTAACAAAATTCAAATACTTCGATTGTAAAAATATCGTGAACATATAGAAAATTTCCAAAAGACACCAAGTTTCATGCATGAAATGACATAAAGAGAATTCCAACTAAAATACTAAACAATAAACAATAATGTAGTAGTTTAACTGCATATTCAAATGTCCATAATAATCAAAATCAATAATGTATTTGCAAATGATATATGCCAAATATATGGCTGTCCTCTAGGCACATAAATCAAGATTGTCATCATCAAAGTTAGTCTAAATGAAAGTTTTCTTGCTACTCTTTCTTTTACTTCTTGCCAAGAATGGTTGAAATGAAGAAATGATTGAGAGTCCACCTCTTTAGCTTCCAAATAGGGTTTGGTAATTTTTAATTGAGATTAATATCCATGTGGGGCCCACCCATTATTAAAAAAAAAAAATTCCTTTAAAAAAACAAAAGACACTTTTACATGTTCAGAAATAGAGGATGGATTTGGGTAGTGAGGATGGTTAGGGGACTGCCTGGTTGTCCATGGTACCCAAATCCGTCCCCAAGTTTCTTGTGATGCAAAAAACAAAGTTTCCAAAATGTCCCCAAATGTTGACAAAAAGGGGACAAAAACGACGATGTTGAAATTCTGTCTCCATTTTATACCCGGGATAGGAGTGGGGGTTCCAAAGTAGGGGGCACGTCCTCGTGGAGCACAGTAAACCCCCATTGTCCACTACATAATTGGTCCAACCTATCAAATCCATCATCCTTGATGTCACAAGAAACCTTCGAACTTCAAAATATTTTCACAGTTCTCCGATTGAGGTGTATGATCATATCTTGTTTTGAGGTTAAGGTTATTTCTGACAAAAGTCATACTATAAAAGAGCAATTTTATTATGTAGAATTGCATGGTAACCTCGCAGAGAGACCTCAAAATATTTTGAGGGTCACAAGAAGATCAATAAATATATTAAGTGAGGCCAATGGGAAAGGAAATGCTTTCATTCCTTGTTTCTTTGCATTATTTAGTTGCTCCAATTTGCGTGCATATTTCCTAGAGGATGTGATGGCCACTCACTTTTTATGGTAATTTGTATGGAAGGTTACAACACCCACTGCTTTGATGGATGTGAGTCATGGGAATTGAATGAAGTAGCTCTTTACTAAGTGATATGATTGACCGTCTCAAGTGAGATTCTATCTCCAATGTTGCCAAGTAGCTGTTTGATAGTCAACATGATGAATGCATTGAATGCTCTCTTTAAGTTTTTGTTGATGACTATATGTGTCAGTTTCTATTAATTAAAAATATACAACATATATAAAAGAAAGGAGGGCACAAGGTCAGTCCTCAGAGTCACACGACTAGTCATCGGAAAGCTAGATAATACAAATAACAATTATGCTGCTAAGCAGCAAGAGTAACACCAATATGAGGCAGATGAGTGTCCTAATTATCCAATTTTCCCCATACATATGTGGGGTCCAAGGTGACATCAGGAGTGGACCACTCCTCTGTTGGACTTAAGCAGTCAATTGCATGATTGACCGACGAAATGGTGATGACTAAGTTGTAGCATCATGAGGACTCAAGTACTAAGCATTGAAGTGTTGTCATTGAGTGGCAATCAATTAACAAGAGATTGAAGCGTTGCAAGGCAGTGCAACCGCCGGTAGACTGGCATACTGGTCACAACAAGGAATATGATACAGACAAACCTACAACCGACTAATAGGCGTAAAATTTAGTCGATTAGAGCTGAGTCACCACTGATGTGACAAGACTACGAAATAGTTTGGTAGCAATGTGACATGCATGTAGAGAGAAGTGACAAAAGAAAGCAAGGACACAAGTCTAGATGTAGACCTACAGACAGACAGACATGCCTACAGGCATAGGCATGGATGTATAGGTAGTCACGAGTATTTTGTGACTATGGTTGCTTGTGAATTTCGAAATTTGAATTCTTGATTGAGCGGGATAACTTTAGGTTTCGACACCCAAATTGAATAAGTGGATTTAAGGATACTCGAACTTCATTGCTGAAAAAGTTGTCTTTGTTAGTTGGTGCTCGAAGATCTATGGAAGATAGACGAGAACAAAAAGGAAGAACTGTGAGCTAACATCAGATTGGTGCTCAAGGAAGCGAAAGTGGAAGTGGATAGAGAGCGTTAATTGAGAAAAGCTAGAACAGAGGAAAGAGATCACAAAATCTTCATTGGTAATCATTGTGGATCTACAAGGCAAGGCGTGCCATATTCTTAGATCTAATCTTTAGTTTTCTTTCTTACCATTGCAACCATTGTAAGCCTCTTACAGGGAAAACTTGTAATAAGTCTTTGAAATTCTCTAACAAGGTATCTCTTAGAAAGAGATCTAAATTCTCTAACAAGGTATCTCTTGGAAAGAGATTTAAATCCTCTCACAAGGTAGCCTTAGCAAGTTGTTGTAATCCCAATAGATTATGTTCATTCCTAATAGGATGAGTTCTTAGAAGGAACAAATGTAAGCCTTTAATAGGGCACCCTTTTACTTGCAAGGAAAGGCTAGTGGGTATATTACTCCCACCATGGTTTTCACCCTCACACTGGAGGTTTCCACATAAAAATATCTGTATCATTGATGTATGATTTCTTGTGTGATCTCTTATGGTTTTACTGTACTGTATTCATTATAGTCTTACTAGTTAAAAGACTGGTAATAGGCATAGTGAATAAGTTTGCTGCTGTAACTGGTTGAAAAGTTCGTACTGATTCAACCCCCCCCCCCCCCCCTCCCCTCAAAACTGGTTGGGACCAACATCCTCATTTGTTTTAACTCCCTCCCTTTCTTGATCTGAATTACTTAGCAATCCTTGCCCGCAAAATTGCTAGAGCCATTTGACAAGGCCACATTGAGGACTATGGCCACTCTCTTCTAGTTTTTGTTGCTCACTACTAATGGTAATTGTGGATAGAACTCGTAGATTTGTATGATAGCATCATATATTCTTTGTGCATGTAACCCGGACAGAACCAATATTGGTTTGTGTGAAAATTTAATAGCTGACCAAGTAAGTTGTCACTTATTATCTTTGTACAGTTAGTCTATTCATGCCCATACCATATCATAGTGATAAAGTGACACATTTAATAGTGAAATTGTACATGTTTCTTCACTCCTCATAACTTTATTCGAGACAATATTTCTAGGCAATTGTGATTTGCCTTTAATTGGAACTTTTAACAAAATCTCACTATGTTGCTCAAACAAGTTTCTTTCTTTTAATCGAAGAACTGATTGGCATTTTCCATGCCCATGTCAAATTATTTATCTCTTTTAGGGAATCGAACTGTCTAATTTTGCCACCAATCTAATCTATCATTTGCCGTTTTGACTTCTTTGATATCATGTTTATAATGTCTCACAGTAATATTCTTCCTTAGATATTTAGAAATTTCTTATGTTTTCTGTCCAAGACATTTTTCCAAACAGTTGGCATGCATACTGCGGAATAAGGAAGGAACCACTGTAGTTATCTTTTTTTAAAGAAAATCAGGGAGCATACAGCTAATTATAATCCTCAACGTAATCGCCCAACTAAAAACCATATATTGCAAGTGGAGACAACAAATACAATCACACAGCATGAACATGTATACGGATAAGAACCAAAATGCCGAAATCTGGAGTTATCCCAAACTATTTGCAGTTGTTTTGAAGACTAAGTACTCGTATTCAGGATTGGTAATTGATAAGTTAATTACAAATTTGCAGACCCAAAATAACAGTCAACTTGAATTACAAAGGGAAAGAGAAATGCACAGACCCGTGTTTAGGAGAATGCCATGAAAGTGTTTTGGTTTGCTCCACGCACACAACCCGGATGACCTTTCTGCTTCCCATCCTACCTGTTGTCGGCAGCAATATAATCTCAAACCGTAGGGGAGTATAGCATTGAAGGTAAGAATCGGCTTTCACCCATGGAGAGTATAACACAGACTGCACTGTCTGCAGATTTCGTGGATAGTGCCGAGCTCACCCCGTGATCCTCAGCTCATGCCGTTCTTGGTGGACACGTCTATCGTATCCGACTGGAAATGACCCTGCTCATACACTTCCCAGAGACTTAACGTGAGCTTGCATTGGATTTCGTGACCCCTTACTGAATGCTCTCAACCTATGATTGCAATCCACCCATACAATGTCCGTAGAAGGTATGTAATCTTTTAGAAATGTTAACTTCTTCCACCTACGTCATTAAGTCTGAACATTCCTCCGCTGCCGACTACCCATTGTTAAATTTGATATACTCTAAATACCTTATTATATTCCACTGTAGAAAAAAGCAGAATGCACTTGTATTTCATCTCAACTTGCCGATTTCTGCCTGGTATTGTTAATTTTCCAAGAGGAAGGATTGGGGTGATGTCCAATTTTCCTCAAAAACTCGAGGGATTTCGTCCTTAAGAGTTTGCCCAGTCACATCAAAGCAACCAAAACTTCAGAATATTTGAGTTCATAAATTCTTAATGTGTGAATCCTAATGCAAGATCTCGTCTTTTATAACCTCGAAGTGAAGGAAAAACATTGAAATAAGGGATGTGGGATAAAACAACATTTTCGTCCTGTAGTCACTTAAGTCACTTTATAAAGTAAATGACTTTATAGCATAAAGTTGTTTACCGCATAGATTAATAAGTAATGCACATAGATAATGAACAGGAACAGCAGCAACAATATTCCTTTATTCGCATATGCCAAAAGATTACATAATGCTTCATAAGATGATTTACAATGTACCCAGACGGGATATAAATACTACTCACTGAACCTTCCTGAAGGGGTCCGTCGGCTACATAACAATACTAATCTACTTCCCGTGGAACCTTCCCGAAGGGGTCCGTCGGCTACATGACAATTACCGACGATATCAACCCGTTGGCTACACAACAATTACTGACGGCACCAACCCGTCGGCTATAATATTTACCGACGACATCATCCCCCCCAAAAGAAAAAGTCGTCTCCGGACGACAATTACAAAATATCTGAGACAAATTAACAACCAAAATACATTAATTGACTAACTACAACAAGATAAATCTGTTTCTGTCACATCCCTTTCACATTCGTCCTGTGCTTGCACCAAATTGGTCTTCAACACTGTCACCTTAGCCAATCTGACATCTAACCCTGATAGCCACCTGTGCCGCTTTCTCTGCTTCCAATTCTTGGGTACACTGAGCCAAATGTTTCTCTACTGCCCTCAACTAGATGATTAGCTCCTCCCGAGCTCTCTATGCATCCACCAAGACAGCCTTATGCCAAACACCTACTCCACTTTGGTACACAAACACTCCACGCCTGCAGCAGCTCTAGGTCTCATCAACTGGTCACACTTCCCACGACTGATATTTGCAACAATTGGGAGTCCAGGGGGCAACGTCCTCGGCGGGGTTGAGGGGTAGCGCCCTCGTCCCAGGTGCGCTCCCAATTTAGCACTCCAAAACCCACACAAAATTGCATGGAACACACTATTTCTGTGATTTTCTTTTGATTCCACACTCTTTCTGGCAACCATTGATGTTTTCCCTTTCCTTTGGCATTATGCGTTACTCATTCTGAACAATTTGAATCTGTCGACCTTTTTTTTTAAATTTTGGAAACCTCCTATCACCCTTCTTTTGCGTCTACCGGTGTACTGCAATCTTCCCGTGGGTCACCTTCCGCGGCAAAAGGACCTTTTGAACTGTTTCACCCGTGTGTCACCTTCCATGACAAAGGTGTTTGTGGGACACTGTGTGTCCGCGAGCGGTGTCCACGGGATACCCTATCTGCGGGACACTCAGTGTCCGTGTCCAGTGCCCGCGGATACCAAGTCCATGGGACCACTTCTTCTTGGCAAAATTTTCTTTCCAGGCACCTGCATGATCTTATCCGCCAACAGAACGTAATCATACGCTTGAGTTATCTCCATAGCCTGTCTTTTCAAAGTGCATTGAACCACAGATCGCTTCTCCTAGAGTTTGTTCAGATTATACAATATTTCCCTTAGGCTTTCCATGTTGCGTACCATGAATTCCACCGGCTGCCATTCTTTGCCGTCAATAGCTATATTCTTGATTTGAGAACCTTCACTCTGTACCGCTAAAGCTTTTATTAAACCCTTCCTCTTAGTTTCTTGTACAGATCGTATGATGTGTTTTCCTTGCTGCCGGCACCTTTCTACCACATTTGTGGTGCGTTGTAACCCTTTCTTTCCACGTGGTCTATTCACTGTGTTTCAGACAGTGGTATTTTTCCTCTTACTGGGTTTGTATTGTATGTCCTTCCCTTTAGCTTCAGCCGTAACCTCCTTTCCTTCTTCCGCTTCTCTGTATTCCTTCGGGCATTCATTTCCCTCTTCTTCCTCACCTTCATTGACCCTTAACATATTATAGCTCGGAAAGAGCTCGTAATCCTCCATCTACCAGTGGAAAAGGCCGTTCATTGAGTCTAGATCGTCATCTGTTGAGCCTCCGTCCAATCGCAGGACTCCCTCTTAATCTGGTTCCATACGTTGTCTTTCTTCATCCTCCTCTCCCCCGGAATTTGATGATAGGGCCTCTTCCCCGACCATTTGGGTGTGCAGATCAATAACAAATAGCCGGCCTTTATATTCGAGTGACAAGGTGTGCTTCTTCCAATCGTGTCTGACTCTGGCTTGAATAAGCTATCCACGACCAAGGATGGCATCGTATCCTTTTCTCTTCAATGGGATCACGACAAAGTCCAACAGGAACGGCTGTGTGCCAGTCGACTCAAGCTGTGCCATGAGAATGCCCAGAGGTTTGATGCCATGTTGGTCCGCTGTGAGCAATTGAAAGGTAGGGGGCCACAACTTTGGCTGTCCCAACTTTTTCCAGGTCTCCTCTGGTAAGACATTTATGCTGGACCCTTCGTCAACTATTGTGTCTGTGAGAACATGTCCGAGGGTCCCCATCTCGACGACCGTCGGATGCCGTCCGAATGTGAGGGCTAGCAACATTTGGTCTTCTCCACCTGCAACAATTTCCTTCCCTCTACCTTGTTCTCTTGGTATCCTCGGAGCTAGCGCGATATTTGTGAAAGCGGATCGGAGCTGGGGCATCGTAAGAAGCAAATCATTTATCTTGACAGGTATCTCCGTTTGCAAAATTTGCCGTACAATGTTTTTTCTGTGCAATTCCTTGCCGAAGTGCTAGTGGTGTCCCTCAACTGAGATGTTTTCGCCTGCGATGCCTTTTCAATCTCCGCCCGTGCTTCCCCAAATTTCCTCTTTTCTTCCGGCGGGTCCAGGTACTCTTTTGCTTGCCTTCGTGTAATCACCAACACCTCTTCTTTAGCTGTCCCGACAGTGATCAAATTTACTCTGGATTTTGGGCACTTGGCATCTTCATGGTCGCCGGGTCCGCACCACCTGCATAATAATTTCAGTGTGTTTGCCGTTGTACAATCCCGCGCAAAATGACCCCACAAATTACATGCTTGGCATTGAACAATTGGCCGTCCATTCGCATCGTACTAGATTTGACTTCGGTTGCCATTGTTATTGTTATTGTTCGCATTGTTATTGTTGTTTTGCCCTCTGCTATTATTTCTATACCCACCCGAAGTGACACTATCAATGTTTGCATTTCCGTTCCCTCCTGACGTGGAAGCTGCCTGTGCCAGAAACACTAGTTGAGGTCCTCTGGTTTTCATGTTGAAGGGACATTCTTTTGTGGAATGACCCATGATCTAACAAATATCGCAAAACTAGTTCTTTGGACAGGACCCTTTAGTATGACCGTCTGTCTTACATTCCCTGCACCACAGCTCGCTTCCCTTTGTCTCCTGCATGTTTTTAAATTCCTTCATCATACGGATCATGTCCTTCTGTAGGGCGCGGACCTTCTTGCTACTGTTTTCATCATCACTGCTATCCTCACTCGAGGACTCCTCGTCATCTGAGTCAAAGGAACTATTCTTCTTCTACTTTTTCGTCCTTTGCTCGCTCTCCAAGTTCAGTGCTTTGTTGTATGCTTCTATGTATGATGACGGTAGCACAATTTTCATTTTCTTCCACAACTTCGGGTGTAGACCTTCCACGAACCATCTTTTCTGAAGTTCGTCCGCTGGCTTATTTTCCATTTTACTTATCAAATCTTTTAATTTCCTGGCGTAGACGCGGACAATTTCATTCTTCCCTTGCTTCATATTGTATATCTCTGCGACGATTTCGTTGTCGTCGTGGAGTAGTTGAAATTCCGCTGTAAACTCCTTAAGGTCATCCCAAGTGGTTAGGTTTTGGGGATCTGCATCGGTGAACCAATCAATTGCAACACCTCGTACGGTCGCCGGAAATTGTTGGACCCATTTGTTTGTATCTGTTATGCCATTTGCCCACCAAATCGTTTTGCATGTTTTATAGTGTCGAATGGGGTCGGCCGTACCATCACCATCAAACTTCGGCAGCTTTTCTTTTGGTCCTGCCATCACGATTGGGTTTTGTGCACAGGTGTTGTTCGGTACTGCAACACTGGCGTTGTTCACTCCCACATCGTGGCTTTGCACTCCCACATCGGCGATTTGCAATCCTATACCGACGGATTGTTTTCCCACACCAGCGGACTGTACTCCCACACCAGCGGACTGTTCTCCCTCATCGGCAGACCGTTCTCCCACACTGGCGATCTGCACTCCCACACTGGTGGTTTGCACTCCCACACCGACGGACTGTTCTCCTACACCGGCGGTCTGCACTCCCACATCGGCTGACTGTTCTCCCACACCGGTGGTCTGCAATCCCACACCGGCGGATTGTTCTCCCACACCGGCGGTCTCAACAGCTGCGAACCTTGGTGAAGAAGGATCTTCTGAAGTTGTCCCTTGCGGAAGTGTATCTCGGACGAAGAGTTCACTCCACGCTTGTGCTCCCTTGGCACTCCGAGCCGTGTGAGTCAATGCTCTTCCGTCTAGATTCTCTTCTCTCGACGAACACAAATTCAAAAACTCCTCCCGTGCTTCCACCAATTCTACCCGTTGTTGAGTCTCCAACAATTCTTCTGCGCTCCTGTTTATCTCGGCAATCTTCTGGAATCTCTTTCGGCATTCGGCTTGCTATGCCAGAGTTAAATTTTTTTGCGCAGTACGGATTCCATCTTTTCCCTTGACCTTATTTCGATCCTTGTTAAGCTGATTTGGCATTAATCTTCATTCCTCCCAGCTTCCAGGTTCATAGGGCAACGACGCCAAATGTTTACCGCATAGATTAATTAAGTAATGCACACAGATAATGAACAGGAACAACAGCAACAGTATTCTTTTATTCGCATATGCCAAAAGATTACATAATGCTTCATAAGATGATTTACAATGTACCTAGACGGGATATAAATACTACTCGCCGAACCTTCTCGAAGGGGTCTGTTGGCTACATGACAATTATTGACGACATCAACTCGTCGGCTACACAACAATTACTGACGACACCAACCCGTCAGCTATAATATTTACCGACGAAAAAAGTAACTTTATCGACACACATTAATATAATAACTGGAGTACTTAAGAAAAAATCTCCGATGTGACTGGTAGGAATCCTGATAGTTAATGTCGTTAATCTATCCGTATGGGAAAGAGAGAGGCTCGTAACCATAAAGAGTGCAAAAAAGAGTCATCCAAATACCACTTAACCCATGCTCTCTATTGACCTGCAATGTAATTTCTCAAGTACCCTTCCACCCATTTATTCACTATTTCAGTCTGACCATCCATCTCCGGGTGATAGCTAGTGCTAGGAGTTAACTTTGTACCTGTCAATCTAAAAATCTTCTACCAAAAGGTGTTGAGAAACCTACTATCCCTGTCACTCACAATAGTCCTGGGTAATCCATGGAGACAAAAAACCTCTCGAAAGAACAACTCAACCACCTGAGAGGCTGATCAATCCGTGGCAATCGTGAAGAAGTGTGCAAACTTAGTTAGTCTGTCTACCATCACAAAAATGCAATCTTTGCCCTGGACCGTAGGCAGCCTTGTGATAAAATCCATGGAGATACTCTCTCACCTCTGAGTTGGAATAGGGAGAGGCTGAAGTAAACTTGTAGGAAAGCCTTGTTCAGACTTGTTCTGTTGACAAGACCGACACTCTCTAACATGTTGTAATACATTGTCCTTTAGCCCCTTCCAGCCTATAGATTTTGAAAAAACCTTGGTGCCCCGCTGATGGTGCATCGTGTATGGTGTGCATAATATCCCCTTTTAGTTTAGATTTGGATACTAGGTAGATTCTATTTTTGTAATATATAACATTATTCATTACCTTGTACTGCTCATCTTGAAGTATACTATCCATAATCTGACATGCGTGAGCATTTTTAGAATACTCCACTAACAGCTGGAACCTCCAATCTGCTAAAATCTCGGAAATGGCATAACACTCTAGCATTGGGGGTCTTTGGGAAAGAGCATCAGCTGCTATATTATTTTTTCCCTTGACATACTCAATGTCAAAATCTTAAGCTTGGATCTTGCCGACCCATTTCTGCTATCTTTCATTCAATTCCTTCTATTCCAGGAAGTAGCGTAAGTTGTTATGATCGGTCTTCACTGTAAATTTACTTCCCACCAAGTGTTGCCTAAATTTGGCTAAGGCATGCATTATGGCTAGCATCTCCTTATCATAAGTAGAATATAGTAATTCGCCACCCCTAAATTTCCTGCTCTCAAAAGCTATGGGATGACGATCCTACATCAATATTGCCCCTATTCCGCTTTCTGAAGCATCACACTCCAAAACAAAGGGTCTAGAAAAATCAGGAAGTGCTAGCATTGGACATGTATGCATCACTTGTTTCAGTTTATCAAAGGCTGCCTCTGAATCCTCTATCCACCTAAATGCCCCTTTCCGTGTTAGATTGGTAAGGGGTGTTGCTACCTAGGAAAAACCTTTGGCGAATCGCCGGTAATAGGAACAAAGACCAAGGAAACCCCACAACTCAACTACATCTCTTGGTGGTGGCCAATCTAGGATTGTCTGATCTTTTCCTGATGCACCTTAACCCCCTCGGCACCAATCACATGACCCAAATAGAGAATCTCATTTAACCCAAATTCGCACTTACTCTTTTGCGAATAAAAAATGTTCTTCCATGAGACTAAGGATCTCATCCAACTGCTGCAAATGTTCTTCCCAAGTCCTGCTAAAGATTAATATGTCATCAAAGAAAACCAACACACTCTTCCTTAGCTATTTTTTGAAGATATGGTTCATGCATGACTGAAAAGTGGCTGGTGCAGTGAGCCCAAATCTGTCTTCTGCACATCCTCCTCGCAGACTTGTATCTAGTGGTAGCCTGATCGAAGATCTATTTTCGAGAAATAAATAGCCCCATGGAGCTCATCCAGTAACTCATCAATGCGGGGGATCAGATACTTGTTTTTAATAGTTCTCTTATTTAGGGCGTGGTAATCTATACACATCCGAAGGGTGTCGTCCTTCTTAACCAATACCACTGAAGAGGCAAAGGGGCTAGAACTGGGTCTGATATGTCCCATATCTAGAAGTTCCTTGATCGTTTTTTCTATCTCTTCCTTGTAGTGCCTGGGGTGACAATAAGGAGTGGTAATGACGGGTTTGGCACCCTCCTGTAGCTCAATGATATGCTCAAACCCTCTATCTAGTGGAATTCCCGGAGGTATATCCTCAAACACCCTCCTACACTTGTCTAGGACCATCTGAATGTCATAATGATATTGCTGTCCTATATCTTGTGTCTCCTTCGAAGAGATGAAGCACTGTGTCGCCCATTCTATATCAACATGCTTCAAAATGGCTTCCATCTTGTGAGTTGTTATCAATCTGGGCTCACTATCTGGTATGGCTTTTAGGACTACTAACTGATCACCCTATGAGAATTTCAACTGCATGGTCTCGTGAACAAAAGTGTACTTGCGGAGAGTCCTCAACCACTGTCTACCCAGAATGGCATCCAACCCATCCAAATCCATGACATAGAAATCAATCTCTAAAAGATAATTGTCAAATTGTATCTGCAAGCTGACTACTTTCTCTGTGCATCTCAAAACCTCACCACCGGCTACCTTCACTTGAAACTTGGGTATGTCAACTATCTGCAAACCTCTCCTAGATACCATCCATGTGCTAATGAAATTATGGGATGCTCCTGTATCCAAAAGACATGCAATGCGCTATCCCCTAATCACACCCTTCACTTTGAAAGGATGACATGCTGGATCACTAGAAAGAGTGGCTATAACAGGAGGCTGTTCCGTAGTGACTGGTGCAGAAGCACCCAAATAAAGAATGCACATATGCTAATCAGTCACTACCGAGCGTTAGTTCTGTGTGAGTCAACTGGAGGAGTTTCTTTTAGAATTTATACAGGTCCTTGTGGGGTCGGTTTACCCTATTCTATATTCTTTTGGAACAGTCTCTAAGCCGTTTTGGCAAGAGATAAGAATCTAGATCTTTCTGTAAGCCATTTTGGTCTAGTAGGGTTAGTTTTCCTATGTAATAATCTAGAATGTTCCCTAGACCATTTTAGCTTGTATAAATGGAGTCTTCAGGTTTAGAGTTGGATAGGTTTTTTTTGGAGTGAAGTTGCTTTGGATAAAAGTTTTTGGATATGAAATTATGGGGAGAAGAAATCTATAGGAGAGCAAGTGTATGTACTGTTCAGATGATGAATTAATTAGAAGAATATTATTATCTATCTCTTTCTGGTGCTGATTCCTTTTGTTTTTCCTTCTGTTGAGTTTATCTCTGCATCAATGACCTTCTTTTTGTCTTTAAGGGGCTGCTCCTCGACTTCTTCCTTCTCGCTGTCCTCAATATCATCACCTTCTTGTTGCCCCCCCTCTTCCTCGGAAAGAACCTCAACATAGTGAATCTTACCTTTACCAAGGCATCTGTGATCGAGGATCCAAGGTTCCCTGCAGGTGAAGCACAATTTCTTTCTCCTGAGTTCATTACGAGTCTCAAAGTCCAATATGGGGGGATTTGGTTTTTGGTGGTTTTTGTTTCCTTGACTCGATGTAGACCCTCTATAGGGTTTCTTCAGAGGTTGCAATAGTGATGAAGGTGAATCCAAATCATGAGCGATCTTAGTCACATCATCCAAGGTGTTCAGTTTAAGTACCTTAACCAAATCCCTAAATTTGTCTTATAACCCCTCTGTGAATAACATCACCTTGCGCTGCTCTGACATATTTGGCACCATAATTGATATATGTTGAATCTCATCAATGAACTTATCCAAAGACCCACTTTGATGTAATTGAGCCAAATCCTTGTAATAGACTTCAGTATCTTTCCTGTCAAAGCGAGTAATTAGCTTGGAGCTGAAAATCTCATATGAAGTTATGAGGCCATGATCTTGGGTGACTAATCCATGATGCTACCAATCATACGCAGCTCCCTCAAGGTGCATTGTTGCAAATTTGATGGCTTCCGCTTCAGCCATGGGTTTAAGTGTCAAATAGGTATCAAGCTTGTGAATCCAAGCTCTAGTAGATGTTTGACCGCTGCCATCGAAGGTGCGGAGAGTTAATTTGTTCATAGCATGTTTTAGGTCCCTATTAGGTGCCCTTGGTCTTTGATCCTACTGCTGTCTATAAATCTCTCTTTTCTGATTTAAATATTGGACAAAGTTCAGATTTTGTTTAATGAGGTCTGAAAACAAATCCCATTCATCAAACATTGACATAACATTGTCCGGTAATAAATTTGGAGCTGTTGGTGGGTACTGCTTCTTCTTCTACATTAAAAATTGTAATTAAGGGCCTTTCAGTATTACATGTGGGAGCTCTAACCGCTTTGGAGGATCCAACGACACTACCGCCTCCACTGTGATGGCTCGGTGCTCTTCTATGGGCCGGAACCAACTACTGCATAGTACCTGCAAGTTGTTGAAGAGCATTAGCAATATTGTTTTGTCCATCTTTGATAGCCTGCAACGTTTCCCGAACCTCCCTGTCCTATTCAGTTTCAAGATGTGCCATTTGAATGTTGTTTTTCGGTTCAGCCTGTCCTGTATGATCAACCTGTGGAGTAATATCAGTTTGTTCACCTATTCCAAATACTACTTCCTCATCCACCATAAAACTATCTTCAATCTCAATGTGATCTAAAGAACCTATTTGCTTCGGCTGTAGATGACTGAATTTGTGCTGTCTTTTACTCATACCCGGCTGTCATTTTTGGATAAAGAATAGGTCTGCAAAATTTTGGTTATTGCTCACAAGATGGCAGGTCCTGTGGCTCTGATACCATTGTAATATTCTTCCTTAGATATTTAGAAATTTGTTATGTTTTCTGTCCAAGACATTTTTCCAAACAGTTGGCATGCATACTGCTGAATAAGGAAGGAACCACTGTAGTTGTTATCTTTTTTTCAAAAAGAAAATCAGGGAGCATACAGCTCATTTTAATCCTCAACGTAATCGCCCAACTAAAAACCATTTATTGCAAATGGATATAGCAAATACAATCACATAGCATGAACATGTATACGGATAAGAACCAAAATGCCGAAATCTATAGTTATCTCAAACCATTTGCAGTTGTTTTGAAGACTAAGTACTTGTATTCATGACTGGTAATTGATAAGTTAATTACAAATTTGCAGACCCGAAATAACAGTCACTTGAATTACAAAGGGAAAGAGAAATGCACAGACCTGTGTTTAGGAGAATGCTGTGAAAGTGTTTTGGTCTGCTCCACGCACACAATGCGGATGACCTTTCTACGTCCCGTCCTACTTGTTGTCGGCAGCAATATAACTCAAACCGTGGGGGGGTATAGTACTGAAGGTAAGAATCGGCTTTCACCTGTGGAGAGTATAACACAGACTGCACCGTCTGCAGATTTCGTGGATAGTGCCGAGCTCATCCCGTGATCCTCAGCCCGTGCCGTTCTTGGTGGACACGTCTATTGTATCCGACTGGAAATGACCCCACTCATACACTTCCCAGAGACTTGACATGAGCTTGCCTTGGATTTCGTGACCCCTCAATGAAAGCTCTCAACCTATGATTGCAATCCGCCCATACAATATCCGTAGAAGGTATGTAATCTTTCAAAAATGTAAACTCCTTCCACCTACGGCATTAAGTCTGAACATTCCTCCTCTGCTGACTACCCACTGTTAAATCTGATATACTCTAAGTGCCTTATTATATTCCACTGTAGAAAAAACCAGAATGCACTTGTAGTTCATCTCAACTTGCCGATTTCTGCCTGGTATTGTTAATTTTCCGAGAGTAAGGATTGGGGTGACGTCCAATTTTCCTCAACAACTTGAGGGATTTCGTCCTCAGAGTTTGCCCAGTCACATCAAAGCAACCAGAACTTTAGAATATTTGAGTTCATAAATTCTTGATGTGTGAATCCCAATGCAAGGTCCCTTCTTTTATAACCTCGAAGTGAGGGAAAAACATTGAAATAAAGGATGTGGGATAAAACAACATTTTCGTCCTATAGTCACTTAAGTCACTTTATAAAGTAAATGACTTTATAACATAAAATAACTTTATCCACACACATTAATATGATAACTGGAGTACTTAAGAAAAAATCTCCGACGTGATTGGTAGGCATCCTGATAGTTAATGTTGTTAATCTATCTGGATGTGGAGATAGATTAACCTGGCGCTATAACACTAGTGCGGAGAAGGGGACATGACACTCACAAATGCCAGCACCAAATCCATGCATTGAATAGAGGTTCGACCACCAGCTGCATGAGCTAGACCACTAGAGAACATAGTCTCAAATTTCAATGATAGATGTCTTGGGATTTTGTTGAATTCTATTCCAAAAATCTGCCAGATTTTTATGACATAGTTTGTTTTGCCCTACTCAAGACAGAAAATTATCTAGAATTATGGTGTGCTTATAACCTTGGCACTTAAAGTTTATCTCGGGAGGTTGGATTATAAACAGTACTCCACAGGGACGTGTCCCCTGCCCAATTTTCCCCACTTCCATCCCGGGGATGGCACGGGGACAGGAATTTCCTCTCCCAATGCTGTTCCAAAGATGCAGGAAAAAGGAAACCTCCTGGAAACAGCATTTCACGTGAAATAGGGGACTTGGAGATGCCGTTAGGTACTGGAGATGGCCTAACTGTCCCCAGTACCTAATAGCATCCACTTTTTTCAAGCAAAATAAAAATGTCCGCCATTTTGCAAAAAGTCACACTTCCTTTAATTTCTTAATTGCTGTGCGGGCCCTTCGTGGGTAGAAATAGCAATAAAAAACGATGGAATCCTATTTGGAGGCTAAAAAGGTAAAGTCTTATTCATTTCTTCATTTCAACTATTCTTGGCAAGAAGAAAAAGAACAAACAGCAGCAAGAAAGTTTTCATTTTTGAGTTGCAAGCGGGTTTTTAATTTTAATTTTTTTGCTATGTTATCAGCTTCCAAAATGTCTATGATGAATGGTTTAGCAATGTTATGATATGCATATTTGAATTCTCTCTATATATTTAAAAATTCTCCCTATTTTGGAAAGTTTTTAAATTGTTGAAGTTTATCTTTTCAAAGTTCTTTGGTTTGGAATTTTGAAGACTTGAAAATTTCTCAATGGTTTCATACTTATTGAAATTGCCGAAATGGCAATCCATTCATAAAAGCATCAATGTCTCTTCACTGGTCTGGCTTTTGTAAATTGTGACAGGTTGAATAAAAAATTGTGAAACTTTAGGAGGGTTATGTAGGAGATTCAAAGAATTAAAAACTAAGATAAATGCCAACATGGGAATCCATTGGCAATTTAGAAATTGAGAACCACTGAAAGTTAGAATTTTTTTGAAGTTGTCAACAAGGTTTTGCAGAGGCTTTAGAAATCTTAGAAAACAAAAATGACTGGAGGACTTGAAATTTTTTCTCCAACGAGTAGCATAGCTAGGGTGAATAGAGACTGATTTATTACCTTAACTAAAATTTTGAAAAGACTAGTCCAAAATTGGCGGTGACATCCCTTTATCCTTATTATTAATTAACTAGGTTAAGTTTGAGCAAAATATTTCGATGAGAGATTTCAGTGCTGGTATCTCAGACAATGAGGATTTAAGAGTGTGGCTTTTAATGCAGATTGTCAGGAATGAGGAATTGCTTAAGCATCTGACATTGCAGATTGAGATGATTTAGACAGTGAGAAGTACAAGAAATTAAGTGCACTAGCTGGGAGGACACAAAATGTTTAAAACATCAAAGAAAATGAGAGAAATCTGACATGTTGAAGAGAAGTTCTTGAATATATGAAACAGATTAAGAAAGAAACCAAATAACTCGAAGAAGGCTCAAATTAGTAAATGCTAATCAGAAAAGAAGGAAATAATTCAAGTACAATTCGTCAATAGATATAGAAGAGCATATTGCTGATAAGGAAGGAATCACAGGCTGGCCTATGGAGGAAATATTGAGTTGGATGAAAGATTGGTATGTATAGTAAACAAGATAGGCTAGATATCTTTTGAATGACCCCTGATAAGAGAGGTTGAGTTTTCTTATTTTGTTTTAGATACTCTATGAACAACAGGTTCAATGTGTGATGCCAACTATAGCTTCTATTCTGGTGGGATAAGTCTGGGTTTATCCTGATGAATTTATAATTGTTCTTTGTTTTTACATTGTAATCCTTTTTTGGGCTGTACTTGATCTTCTGCTTTTTATCGCTTTTCCCATTTTAATACAAATTTATACAACTGTCAGAAACAAAAATGATCTTTTTGGTTTAAATTCCAATCTGCTGGATGAGTCGTTGATTCATTTCCTGTTGTCTGATCACAGGCCTCTTTGGAATCAACACGTGATTCATTAGCTGAAGAGTTGGTCAAAATGACTAATGAGGTTAGTTTATGTGCTGCGGTGCATATGATTTATGAAGTTTGAATTCTAGGAAGATTTCAATGGTGAATATTCTTGATTTTCTTTGCTTTATTTGGAAAGATCTAAGGACTTCTGCTGTGATCCATTCAGTGTGAAAAACTACGAATAGGGGTAGCTGCTTTGCCCGGGTTAAGAGCAGAGCTAGAGGCATTAAGGCGGCGACATACATCTGCCTTGGAGCTAATGGGGGAGCGCGATGAGGAGGTAAAACTCGTTTTCCTTGCTGCGTAAAGAATTTAATGGTAGTATCATAGTACTACTTTATAATTTATGTATACGCTTAATGAGAATTTGATAACAGTGAATTCTGTGAAGTCCAGGGTGAAAGTTGTAATACAAAATAACATGTATTAGGCATAGTTTCAAATATCAACTTATTTTGAAATATCCCGTTTCTATGTTCTTTGTGCACACTTCTATTCCCAAGCCTTAGATTTCCCATTTCAGACATTAAAATGGGGGTTTATTCTATTTTTACAAACAAAAATCCCTATGTTAGCGATAGATTTTCCAATTGAGACTTTAGATATCTGATGGAGTATGGGGGGCTCATATTATGTGGTGGGAATAATGAATGCTGTACTTTATTTCTGTAAGAGCAGGAGCATGGCTTTCAGCTCAAGTTTATATGAGAAGCCATACTCTATTTTTGAACAGTGAAAAGTTAAAGCCATATAAAATACAGCAAAAAATAGTTTCGACATATTAAGCTAGACTCGTCACATGAAGGTCCATATCTGCTTTCTATTCGGTTTAATTAATATGGTTTCTCATTTTGTTCGGGTTCTCTCGTCTCTATTTATGTGGGGGATTCACAATTTTTTATGGATGAGTTGCAGCCATATGGGTTAAATTTTCCACTGTTCTCTTCCTTCTTGCTGATTTTCTTGGAAAATAGCATTGGTTATCTTGTTTGGGTGTTGCTCAAGGAACATCCTGGAAATTTGTGGTGCACCTTCAGTTCACCTTGTTCTCAAGTAGATATTCCCAGGTCTCTGATCCCGTTTCAGGGATGGGGACTCTGTACAGGAGGTGCACATCCATCCTTAGGGGTTATATCCCCATGTTACACTTTTTATAAAATAATGCATTGCGTGAGGACATTTGCAAATGAGAGGCAAAGTATAAATTATTGTGTAGTCCATTTAATATGTTTTTGTGTCTAATATGATAATACAAACTTGGAAAGCAAAATGGTAACTTGATATTTTCGGAGTAACAATGCTGTTTGTTCAATGGATTTAACTTTTAAGTTATTTGAAACAAAGAAGGCGTAGGTGCAGTGTCATCATTTTTATTCAGTTTTAAACTCATCATTTGCATGACTGCAGTTAGAAGAACTTAAGGCTGATCTTGCTGATGTCAAGCAAATGTACAGAGAGCAAATAGACATGCTTGTCAGCCAGGTATAAAAGAGTAAGATTATGCAATCTACAGCATGGATATCAAGCATTCCAGATTTCTAAACATTTTCTTGCTGCTGGTTGTGTGCAGATTGAAAAGTTGAGTTCTTCTCTTGGCAGCAAATGACTTTATTGAATTTGCAAGATGGTCATATGGAGTCCCCTGTGGGAGGATAATTAAAATTTGTTTTGAATAGATTTGTCCATTGCAGATTAACACACAACATTTAGCTTAGTTTTCTTCAATCTCTTTTGTTGATTTACTTCCGTCAGAGGTAATGTTCGTGATTGAAGTTCATTGGAATATGCTCTACGTCATAAATCATGTGGATCGATGATTCCTCTACTTCTGTGATCACAAGTTGTCTTTCAGATTCTTGGCTTCAACCTTCAAGCAAGGATTAAATTGTATAATTGGCAAAAAAGTTATCTATTTGCTCTAAGTTGTGCATCATCTTTTTACTAATTCTACATTCATTGTTAGCCTCCTCCTTGTTTCTCCACTAGAGATACAAATATTAGATTGGTATGTGAAGTTGTTTAATATAATGTAATCTAATGTATTCTATGATCTTCTGTTCGCTAAAATTAATATTGGCAACCTTAAAATGCTTTGCTCTATATTGTTAAGCTTTTCTAACAAGCCTTATAATTTTTCATATGTATTTGTTAATGTGAAAAAATATAACCGTGACTAAACTATATATCTAGAAACTTGGAACATTTCAACTTTAATAGTTGATTTTAAAAAAATATAAAATTAAAGCGTGGTTGTTTCCATCTTTTTTTGGTATGTTACTCCAAGTGTCTAGGATAGAGGATGGGGGGATGGGGGAACGGGCTTCTAGTACTTTGTTTTTTTGGCCTAGAGCAGAGAACAGCTACACACACGAATTTCATAACATTGCAATTGTAACATCCATCATAGCAACATAATTTGAAATTATTAATTCCATTCATCATAGACCATAGCATCAACTTGAATCATCATCTTGATTTGAATGATTATTTTTGGTTGTTAAGACAAAAGTTAAAAGTCTCGTTCTCTACCACTTTTCGACAAGGAAAATATCAGAGATAAATTGAAAATATCGAGAATTTTAAAAAATGACTAAAATTTAATTAAAATTGCATTTATTTTTTGCAAAATTTAGTAACTAGATGCATTTAACGAGTCAATAAATAAGTAAACAAACCAAACAAGCTGATCTAGATATATATAAATGAAATAAGTAACAAAATTGTATTCTCATGTGGAATGCCGATGTAGTTAGAGACTCTGAATTCTGAAGCAAATTACTAATAGAAAATTGTCTATATAAGACAATAAGCAAATATAAATATCAAGCACAATATGAAACTAGTTTACATCTTTTTCTTCCCCTAACCCTTCCCAGTAGTTCTAGTAAAAAGTATGGGAGAGGGAGGGGGTCTAGTGGCTCTAGACTTGGCAGTCCTTTGTGATGTAGATGGTGTTGGCAATGACTCGTCATATGAATCCTCACTCTCATTACCCTCCTCCCAAATGTTGTCAAGTCCTGATGTTGGTGCTAGTGCTAGCAATAACTCTTGATCATTTGAATCCTCATCGTCACTACTCTCAATGTCAATTTCCTCTCGCTACCCTCCTAAATATTCTCCACTCTTGGTGCAAAACCACCCTCCTCCATAGTCTGCCTCTTAAATCATATATGTCATCCTCTATGAATAATGGAAGTTGCTCATGTGTTGTGCAATCACAAAAAGATCTACGTCATCCAAATCAAGTGGTTGAGTGGTGACAACTCTACCTTTCTTATGCACAATTTAAGGTTATATTCCACAAAGACAACGCCATTTAGGTATTTTTGTGCCAACATGACTCTTCTATGTGTGAACGGATTTCAGTAAGCTCAAATTACACTCACAATTGGATGAACTACATGATTGACATAAGATATGGGTAAGTTATTGCAAATTTGGAACATTTCCACCTCGATTTTGCCACCAAGCATCTGTAAGGTAATTATTAAAGAGCTAGAAAGAAAGGTAACAACAAGCTTTTGTAGCTTAGTATTTATCTTACTTATTATGCATTTGAAAGACTCTAAATTCCAAATATTATAAATGGGGTTTGAGTGTGCGCTTCTCTACATTTGGATACACTTCCATCTTGACCACAATGAGCTTTCTCACCACAATGTCAGGTACCATCCTCTGCATGCATTTACTGAAGCCCTCCATGGCCTCTCCATTGGGATCCCTGTATGATGGAGAGAAATGGAAAGGAGGGTTGAGGAAATACCTCGCTGCATGAATGGATTCGTGGAGCTGATTGCTCCACCCCCTATCAATAATTTTTCATAAAGGCTCAAATTTTAGGTTGTTCTCGTGTATCGATTTCTTATAGCCTCTTTGGCCCTATCCATGGCCTCATAAATGGACCCCATTGGAATTTGTTCCTTATATACCAAGCATAGAACTTTAACCAAGAGCTTCGCCACCTACAATTGAAACATACAAAACGATTCATTAATAAGAGAGTAGGATCATAAATTAATAATGAAACTTAATTATTGAATGCAAAAAAAAAATTTTAAAAAAAATTCTGCAGTTTATAAGTTACCTCCACAATTTATGTAGGTAGATCAAAAAAGTGGTTGTCATAGACAATGCACATCCATCGAGCTTCATTGAATAACTTGACTCTAGACATGGTGGACTCGCTAACATCTGCCTCAAAGGATTCATATAAACAAGAACACTTTGCAACATTAAAAAAATCATTGGAAACCTTGTGACCCTAGATCTTATCAACTCCTCGTCATGGGTGAAGTCTCTCATCAAACGAAGGACCCGAGGGTGATTGTATATATTTTTTGTTATCTTCCTTGCATCATCTATAATTGGTTTCACCCAATCCAATTTCCCTATATCCTCAAAAAGACGGTAAAAAACATGTGCTACACGAGGAGAGCAAAAAAGTGTGCTATGTTTTTCCTATAATATTCTGCCCACTACCACATCTGTTGCTGCATTGTCGATTATTATTTGCACCACATTTTCAGCCTCAACCTCCATCACAACATTCTCTAGCGTTAGAGCCAAACTCTTAGCTGTCTTTACCTTGTCTGAGGCATCCAAGGATTTAAGAAAGACTATTTGATCCTTGCAAGAAATAAAAAAAGTTGATGATGGTACAATTTCTTCCATCCATCCATCCCTTGTAATTTTTTTCTACTCAACCACATTTTTAGCCCTAGAAACAACATTTTTTGAGCAATTTACAAGCACAAAATAAAAAATAACAGTAAGTATTCAACTTCGATTAAAAATAATTAAATTCAACAAAAATAAGTAAATTGTAAAACTGTAGAAGTATTAAAATTTGAAAAAAGTAAACTAACCTCCCACTCAAGTCTGCAAGAGTAGGTGGCTTGCAGCCCTTTTTCGCTGTCATACAACCAGTTACAAAATTCAAAAAATGTGGACTTGATGCAACATTTAAGGTGATGATGCTAAAAAACTAGAAATTGACACATTGAATGTTAACTTGCTGATGCACGTCATTGTACCATCCAGTACCCTCCAGTGATGGTTGTGCTCCAAGTGTGTTTCTATGCACAAAATAACCATCAATAGAATATTCATGTGGTCTACTAGAACCAACAAAAGTGGAAGTTGAGTGCATGGTAGGGGTGTGAATTCATGGGCCACGAAGAGAGCCCACTATGCCCTCAAGTGTAGCTTCTTCATCAAGGGTGACTGGGATACCTAGTCACAACCAACATCATTTCATAATGAAATATGCTCATTATTTTAGCACAATCCAAAATAATAATGGTGATTAGAAAATAATAAATGATTCTTAAAAAGAAAACATACCTTGCTATTCGGAAATGGATGCCCTCATGGCCAATTTTGCCCTTTCCATTTTCACCTTTTTCTCTTTTTGGGAACTGATCAAAGCAATCATCTCTCTTTTTATTTCCTTCATAGTTGCATCACCAACCCTCGTGTCACGCTTTTTTATACTTGCAAAGTGGCACTTCAAATGAGATATGCCTCCACAAATTTGTTTTTTGCATTTTATGCATATCACACTATTAAACTATGTTCCTTCAAAGCTATATTTCCATGCATAGTCTCTAGCCACTTTAGGGCACCTGCCTATGAATTAAGATGGACATGCATTTCTAGGGCCACTATCATATGTTGCAACTAACCTAGTTGTAGAGAAAACCATATTTGTCATTTTATGTAAAATTAACCTAAACATACAAAATACATATCGAAGCTATAAATTCAGAAATTTAATAAACATATTTAGGAAAAAAACTAAATTAGATTAAAACTTCAAATAAGTTTAAACACAAGCTCAATCTTGAAAGAGAAAAAACCAAAAATATATTAGGTTATGAAATCATTGGGAAAACTGTGATTCTTTTTTGGAAATTGCAAAAACATAAGCGTTAGATCTTAGGCATTACACTCTAAAACATGTTAGAGAACATTGCAAATGGTATTCTAAAGTCTCAATAAAGTTAGATGTAACTAAGGCAAGACACTGATTTTTAACTTAAAAGAACAATAATTTAGGAAGCTTAGTTGTGAATTTGGATTTGCTTGAAAAGAGATTTGAATTTTCTTTGTGTTCACTTGCAATCACTCTAAATCGTTGCCAAAATATTGAACGCCAAAAATGAAATCAATTTTTGCATCTCGTTGTGCATCCCAATTTTACTGGTGAAGCCCACAAGAAGTTGGTAAGTTATCGTTGAGAAGTGGCAATGTAGCGCCAAGAAATGGCAAAATTCGTGCCAAGAAGTTTGCAACTTCTCTTTCTTGGTTTCTTGCATGAAAACCATATGTTTTCTCGCGGCTTCTAATTTCTCTTGAGAAGTTGGTTTATTGGTGCTATGACTACACAATTTTGAACTATGGTTAAGACATTCATTCAGAATTTCAGACTTATTTAATCATTAATTCTCATCAATTACTTATCTTTAGTCGAAATTTTTTCCCTTAGCATTGGAAAATTTAAATTTAAATTCTTCATTTTTTCTATATTTGTTAATTTTGTTTAATAAGCATCTTTTTCATTTTAGCATGCCTCGATTTGATATTTGTTCAAATATCCATCCCTTAGTACTCAACATTAAATTTCTTCCATTGTGCGTGAGGCCTATGACTTAGCAATTTCTTTGTCAGTTAATAACCTTTTATACATTTAATATTATTTTCTAGCTGGATACTTTAATCAATCCTTGGGACAGTCGAGGGATAATTTAGCCATCCTTGAGACGTTCAACGCCCACTGGGAATGTGTAGACCATTTCATGCATCTTGAGGATGCATCCCCAATTTTCTTGCTTGGGCAAGCATTTTCTTGAGGATGAAGTCATCATCAAGTGGTCCTTATGTATCTAAATTGTTAAAATGATATAATGAACAACTTAACTACCAATGGATGATAATCATGCACCCTTCAATGTGACCATGTTGCCTACAATGTTTCGCAATTGTTGTAATTAAAAGTCCTCTAATCTTTAAGCCCAAACTATTTTTGCCAGGACAATAACATCTTCCATCACCTTTTCTTTTCAAGCTAGACCACAATCTACCAATTGTCTCCTTATATTGTTCTTCTTTGATATTATAGCCTAAGCTTCACGAGGAAAAAATTTAGGCTATGGAAACTTCTCAAACTAAGCAAAATGATGTCACAAATACAAAAATCTTCTTAGAACTACTTATATGGAACTTAAAATGTTAGTTATGAAATGATGTACTTTTAGTATAAGATACAAAATTGATATACTTAAACATAATGAAATTGCAAAATGGACCAAAACCATTGAACATTCAACATAGTAACATAGTACTCGAGTACCCCCAAGTATCCAGCGTGGGGACATCCTTAGGTCAGTGTCCCCAGTTCTGGTGTAGGAGCACCAAGACTTGAAGGAACAACATGGGCCACATAAAGCTAGATCCTGAAGTGCTTGAGATCAATAAGGTCATTAGAGCCATCACAGTTTATGACCTTTTACAACTTCATTTCCTTTTTGTGGGTATTTTGTGACATTTGACGTCATAGGTGCTAATGAGTAAAATAATGTAATTAGCAAATGGAGTTATGGACAATGTTTGATGTTTGAGAGCAAAGTGAATATGGTCGGCAAATGGATTAAATATATGAGATATGTCAATGCTCAAACCGGTGACCCAAGGTACATTCCAAGTCTACTCAACCAATTTACCTTTTTTCATTTAGGTTCAATCACCATATTCACAAGATCACCATCCATTCTACTTTAATACTTCTCAAAGAGCATTAGTTGAAAAGCTTATTCATACATACACAAAAATCATCATTCCTTAGTTACAAATTTGATCTAACATTCATTCCCTGATCACACTAGCTTGTTCATTTTTCATCCATATTAACATCATTGGTCATGTATCTAACTGTGTTATTGTGATCACTAAAAGTGAATTTGTAACAACAACAACATTAAACCATGGAAAATGACTTTGAAATCTTGACTAGGGTATTAGATTTATCGTAGAAGACAAAAAAAAATTACGATGAGACCAAGACCGTTGTAAATACAAAGGTGGAAATGAGAATTTTGGGTCATGTTCAATGTTGAAACATATAATATATACTTTTAGAGTCCTTAGATTGACAAAATGAAAAAAAAAACTAGAAACATTGTAAAATTGCACAAAAAATTGTCAAACAACTTCTCAAAATTGCTTGACAACTTTGTGCATCAATCGGTTTTGGATGGTTAAGAGGGGATTTTGGTCAATTGCAATAGGTTTAGATGGTTGCATAAATGTTGTAAATGCACCAAAAGCCATGTAATGGTTAGAGCTGAATGATTTGGTAAAAAAGATCAAGTATTGTCTGTAAAATCCACAATTTTGTCATGGATATTTTCATAGAGATAATTGATTAAAATGACTTGTAAGTTGTTTTGAGTTTCTAGTACATTCAATTCTCTACCTTTTGGTGTTGTATCTAGGTCATTTCATTTTATCTAAAGAAAGAAATTCAATTTCTCGTAAAAATGGTTAAAACCTCACCTAGGGTTACCAGTAAGCATAATAAAATGTAAAACTAGTAAGTATTTTATCCAATAAACCTCCAAATTGGTAGGATGAGAGTAGTAAACATGTACTTTGATTCCAACAAGAGTACGAAGCCTCAAGAAATCATTTTCACATGGAACAGAATGAGGTAATTTTTAATTTACTCTCAGAATGATACGTGGTCGGGTACTCCATGTTTGGTAAACACTTTTCAAAAAAATGATATAATACTTGGATGACTATGGGGTATGGTAACATGTGGGAAAAAGGTCTTCAATAATATAAGTTGTTGGATTACCAAGAATATAAATTCAAGGGACTTAAAGGTGTCGATCTTAAGAAACTAGGCAAAATTATCATCGTTTGACAACACATAAGTATTATAGATACATGTGGGTTAGAATTATGGTGTTTAATTTTGAGGATTGGTGTGGAGCCTAAAAAAGGTGATAAGGGTTATTATAGCTAGAGGAGTTCCTTGGTAATAAGTAGGGTAGACCCAAAAAAATAGGAGGATGTCCCTTGCAAGGATGATGGGGTTGGGGTAGTCACACATGTAAGTGATTGTGAAATTGTTGCAAAGGGTTGTAAGGGATTGTCCAAGTGTTTGTGAGGATATGGAATGGCCCATTAAGTCAGGGTTTCAATTGCAAAGAGGAGATAAATTACTATGGCTAAGAGTAATGGGGGCATGGATCTGTCAAGGAGAATCTTGTGATCAATCATAGGGAAGATTGTTGTAATCTCTGAGTTTGTGAGCTAGAGGTTTTTGGAAGACAATGAGAATATGTTAAGTGGGTTAATGCCTTGGGAGATTTAGGAAGACGTTAATAAGGAAATATGTTGATGAATTTGTAAAGGGAGGACACCTATGGTCACCTATGGTCAGGTTGGGATAGGAAGTCTCGGTTGAGGTTTAAGTTTCATAATTTGATTACATACCCTATAATTATTGTATTGCATAAAATATAATCTCTTTGAGGCATTCTGTCAAAAAAATTATGTCACTTGTCTATGCTTCCACATTTTTAATACGTGTTTATGAGATAATTTCCCAGTATACTATTTAATAAATATACCCCTTCTATTATGATTTTGTGAAAGGATCACCTACTTATACAACATAACCATTTGATAATATTAATTAACGTCCCAATACACCATTACCCATTGATACTTACCCACAATAAATGCACAAATAATTAATTATGTTTTAGAATTTGATCATTTACTCCCAGAGCTACCGAATATAATCATACATTAAATATACCTCAATAATCCTTTGATTATTAACAATGACAAATCTAGTAGAATCATATACTAAAAGTTTAAAAATCAAGAAAATTTAATATTGTTTATTAATAGAAAGAAGATGAACTATACAATCTTCAACAATTAATGTACATGGTTTGAGGTTTTGGATATTCTCAATCTTAAATGCCTATAATTCTAGTAAAATTCTCATAATATCTTATAAAACCCATTACTAACCATAGTTTTTTCACATTGGTCTTATACCATAGTTTTAACTCCAACTCATGATACTCAAATCTAGAGTTCTCATATGCTATGTATATTTCCCACATAAAAAAATCTCACAAAATGTAATAATGAGAGAACTAAAAAGTAATGATTTCAACTAATAACAATTGGTTGAAATTTTTTATAATTGTATAGTTGATTCTATATCATAAAGAGGTCATTCAAATCATGGCAAAAGTATAGTGTCAACATGTAAGTTTGTAATTCGTTTCAAACATTCTACAATTGTGAACAAGTGACCACATCTTATGGAATGCGCATACAAAACATTGTTTCATCTCAAAATAGGGAATACAATATAATCTTATAAACACGTCAATGCACCGACAACCATGACAGGAATGGTAATAGCATAAAAATATTGGAATACTCAGCAACATGAAGGATGTTGCCAAAACATTTTGAGATGAGAAGAACAGACAGTAAGTCTAAACAATAAGAAAACTCCTTAATATATAGTTAGTTGCATGACCAATTAACATTGGATTGACCATCATTGAGTTTATGAAATGATGAGAATGTTGAATGAATGGACTGGTTTACTAGTTTATTCCAATAGGTGATAATGCTCTGACTAATCAAACCACAATGAGTATAAAAAGAAATGAACATTATAGATATATTCCTCACATTTGAGGCCTTGTATCAAAATAACCCAAAGCATCTAAATATGTAATAACCAAAACAAACCTATAACCCACTCACTATTTCACTTATATGATCACACCTATATCTATACAAATCTAATTGTGCAATCATAAACTATTATATTCACTTATGTCTAATCATGTTTTGTTTGGGTCCTATTGCCTAGAACGAAAGGCCAAAGTGGAAATTTTAATTCATGCAATTGATTGTACAGATATCTAAAAACCCTTATTATCTGAGTTTTAAAGCTAAATGTAATGTTTGGGTAGATGGTTGTGACACATAGTGTCAAGGACAAAGCTAATGAATGCTCATCATAGTGGTAACTTTGAGCAACATTCAATCCACAGTAGCCTTTTTCATTCCCTTATGAACTTTTCTTCTCTGGATTTTTGCACAGGACAAGTAAATATGGTTGAGACAACCTTAGCGTTCCTTTAATATGTCAGGCAAGGTAATTCTATGGTGGTCGTTCCGAAGTACAATTAACCTTCATAATCGTGATAGTCACATCAAGATGATAACATATTGTTTAGTTGATCCTTATTATAAGGTTGCATGTATAGTTTGAATATATCTTTATCACACCAAGAAAATAGGGAATATATCACTTCATGGAAGTTGATCACTCATTTATGATTTTATTTATGGAATAGTATAAGTGACTGTCAAGATTGCAAAGTTACTACCAACGTGAGTTATTCATGGATCCTAAGACTTTGTCAAGATATCATCCCAAATTGGAGATCTCTTGGGGTTTAGAAGAACACTCATATGGCTTTCAAATAACTAACTTTACACTAGGATCATGTTATTCCATCACTTATTTTATCGACCATACAAATCATTAGAGGCTTCCAATCATAATCAGACTTGATATAGAACTTTGGTAGGTTCCTCGATCCTACCTATCATTAAAACAACACAAGAATTCAAACAAACTCAAACAAAAGCAATAGGGATAGCATCCTATCAATTACTAGTTAGGGTCTCAAACACCTTTCCAAACAAGCACAATGACCTTACCTTTGTTGTCACAACTTACAATGATCTTCAATCCTCAAGGGCCCTTCTTACAAACTTACTATTCCAAGATTCAACACCCTCATGCATGTATACTAGCTATCAACTTTAAGGATAAACATTATCTCATAAATCAATTACCTTAACTACTCAATATAGTACATTCATGTTCACAGTTTTCCATAAGGCATATCTCTAAATATCACCATCAAAATCACAATATATATTATGTCCCAATGTTTAACTTGAGGTCTTGGAATGCAAATTCCAACTCTTGATAGATTCTAGACTATTAGAAATGGAAAAGAACACTAAATTGTTCATAGTGTTGACTATCAACTTGTTGACGGTAGTTTGCAAGCCTACAACCCTATCACAAACCTTATGGACTAATTCATCCCATCCTTAATGGATTTGTTCCAACATTATTCTCTTGGAAACCTATTAACACTAACATTCATACTTCATTTGGTAACCAAATCAATCAAAAACATCTTCATGGCTATCTACCATTAATGAGAGTAACAATTGCAATAGGTTCATGGTCCACACTCACCCCTTTACCTTTCCAATACCATAGGTGATCAATTGCATTGTCCTATCATTTCTCATTGAAGCTAAACTTAGATAGGAACACGAAGATTATATCTAACCTTATCAAATTGAGTTACTACTTTCCCAGTTAGTTATATATGCAATAGAGCCAAATGTTCTCATACAAACTTGAGATCACACTGCCTAGCATTTGGATGAGTTGCTTGGGTTGTCTTCAACATGATTCATGTGGTTATAAACCCTTTGGTAAATCTAAAGCCGATCAGATATTGTTGTTTACTACTAAGAAATATAGAAAACTGTCATTAGAGCCCTCTAGGGCATCACCATTTTGACACATGCCTTCACCTAATGGATAATGGCTAGCTTGGAAAATGTTAAACAACTATATGTATCATTACATAGAGATATGTGAAGTTGTGTTGGGTAATTAAAGGAAAAAGGACAAAATGCTTTTCTTGACTATCCCAAATGATAAAAATGAAACCCACCATCATACTAAACTGCTTAAGAGAAAAAGTTCTAGGAATGTAGAGTTTGACTAGATAATCACGAGAAAGGGTGGGGTAGATGCATGACATCCCACTAAAAAACCTCATTTGGGAAGGTTCTTTCCATTTTCCATACATAGTATTTTGATCCTCTCCGACTAGTCTTAATCTAAAACTTTCGATATTATCCTCTTCTATATGCAAAACTTTAATGATGAGACTAACATAGGAACTAAAGAATTGAAATCCTTGAATGACATACCACAAAAATTGATGGGGCGACAATGGATTTTGTCAAAATCTTGGGTTTCTCCACTCTTTAACCGTGCACATTTGTGATTAAAATTAATGAATGTTGTATTTTTCCAATATATTTTTCATATTCTTTGGAATTTTGAGGAACACCCTTATCAAAATTATAACAAATTCGATTTAGGTTGTGACTCTTATCTCGGTTAACTGTCCTATCCAATTGGTGTTGGAGGATGATATTGCAGATGAAATCGCTCAAATGATGTTGGACTTTGCTAAGAAGGAAGCTAATTTCAGATTTTGAGGATTTTGGCCATCCCTTCAGGCTCTTCATGCTTGGGTATCTAAGCACTAGGACCCATTGATTTCAGAGTCTGTTTAGATTTTCCCTGTGGATTTTTTTCATAGTTAAATTTGATGATGTTGATGATAGGAGGGCTATTTTGTGTAGTTGCTTCAGCTAGGAGGATCGTTACCCTTTGTTGGCCAAACCCTGGCACAAGGGTTTCGACCTTGCAACTAAATCTTTTTCTCATATGCCTCTTTGGGTCAAGCTCCCAAATCTTCCCCTTCACCTATCGCTGGATTCGGTTCTTGAAGCTGTGGGTGATTCCATTGGGGACTTCCAAATCATCTGATATTTATCATACAACTTACGCTTGCATTCTCGTTGTGGTGGATTCTTCGAAGGGCCTCCCTGAGAAGATAAAACTTGAGTTCCCTAATGGTTCCTAGATTCAGAATCTAGACTACGAAGGAATCCCTTTCTGTTGTAGGGTTTGCTCTGAGACTAGACACATTGTTGTGTGTTGTCCTGCAGTTTTAAGGAAATCAAACAAAAGACCTTCTTGGTGGTTTGGGGCTTTGGTTCAGCATTACTCTGTGCTGAAAGACTCTACTCTTAAGGATACTCCCCATCTGTGGTTGTTGATGGTGTCAACAGCTCTATTCTGTTGGACCTAGCTATTGATCTATTATTCGATGTGGTTGCCATTGTTGCCTCTCCCTCCATTGGATGGGTTCCAATGGGCAATGTCTATGGTGAGGTTTTTCCTAATTCTCCAGTTGGGTCAGATGTCAATGCTTTGGTTTGGGAGGAGGTGTCTCTAGTAAAGGAAGGTTGGACAAAGGTTAAAGGTAAAAAATGTAAACGATCCCGACAGTCATTCTTAGGTCTCATTCTTTTGGGATTATGGGGTCCTAAATTGTTTTATTGATTTTTATTTGGTGGCAGAAGTGTACTGTGATATCTGTGAGGCCACCCTGGTCACCTTATTTTGGTTGGTGACCTATTTTTCCTTTAGTTTGTTGTATCTTTTGATCGAGCTCTATTGAAAATCTTTTGAAATGTAAAGGGTTTCAGACACCCTTCAAAACTTGTTGTCCTTAATCAAAAACTTAAGATCCACATGCAACATTTAAACCACCAAGTTTCTTAGTTTATAACTTTTATTAGTCCCTACCTATTTATAGGTAGGGAACTAATGTTTTCATTAGACCCCCCTACAATTAATTGGTATGACAAATAAATTCACAATTCTAAAGGTTTTGATGGTTTTATTTTTTAAAAGCAATTTCTTTTTTCTTATTGGCTGATAGCATTTATGCTAGGGTTATTTTTATTTTTTGAATATGAAAAAATAGATAAAATGTTACAATCAAATTTATTACACTGTCAAAAAAAACTAAATATCCCTCTACAATTCTCATTAACTGCCTGCCCATGGACGTTACTGTAATTAGGTAGTGTAGAGAGTACTTTCACCAGTCCACATCAGCAAAGGTTAAATAAAAAAAATTGATGTTTTTTATGTCTCATCACCATTGGTCGTCAACAAAGGAGGTTCCATTCACATCTATCTACAAGTTCTTTTTCACATAGTCTTACTGGTCACATCGAATAGAAGAAAAGTCAACTGGTTCATCTTGTCATTTCCTAGACATCTTACAATTATAAAACTTGTAGTAATTAATGTTAGCGTTACTTTCTTCTACTCATATTTATATTATTACTACTCTTATTTGTCAAGCGTATACTGTCTAAAATTAAAACTTTTTTTTTTACCAAGTCTTTTATTGGCCACGTACGCCTCCTTTATTTGGATAAAAATATTGTTTTACTTAAATGTTCTAAAAAATTTAATTGAATATTAAAAAAAATAAAAGAAAATGTTCTAATAATTTAATAGGTATTGTAATAAAGGTATTAAGAATTATTTTGTTTGATAAACTTAATTTCTTTGTATTTTGTACAAATTCAACAATTTTTTTAAAAGAATGTTAAGTGACATTATTAGAAGTTTTTTTCAGCTCATTTTATTGTATTTTCTCTAGACTTTATTTCATTTTGAAAATAATAGAAATTTTCCTTTTTTATTTTTCCTTACAAATCAAGTGTCTCCTTAAATCTTTATTTACGTGTTTTATTTTTTATTTATCAAATTAATGATAATATCTACCTTCAAATAATTACTATTATTTATTTTTGCTAGACTTTAGCCAATATATAATAAATATTTACCATTATGTTGCACTAGTGTTAAAAAGATTCGGTAGTTAAATAACCTTTTAAGATAGGTAATGAGTGACTACAATACTAATTTTCACATAAATTGTCTCAAGCCAACTCAAAAATGGTCCACTTATGTCTTAAATCTCCCAAAAAAACATTTACAAACATGTGCATGCATTCAAAAGGTGTCTCCCTATCTTCCAGTTTAATCACAAAGACAAGGACTCAAACTTGACTAGAGCTCTTGTTTCAGAAAGAAAACTATATCTACTCATTAGCTACAACTACATATAAAATATAGGAAAATAACTTGAATGTAGCATTGGTCTTGAAGGTTGCATGACTCACTCCAATTTTCAGTCTTAAGAGTTCCTTTTTAATGGATCAATTCACTGGTTCTAGTATGGTCTTCGTTATGCCTGTTTGAGAACATAGATAAAAGTTTTTTGAGAATCCATTTAATCTTGCAAATCAAGAAAATTCAGTTAATTATCTTTCTTTCCCCACTCTAAATATATACCTTAGAGTAATCATTCAAGTCTATATGTATCCTCCACTACTTCACTAATAATTGTCTCCTTCTTTTCCATGTATTTTAATTACTCCTCCTTTGAAAAAAATCACATATCTTATTATAAAACAAGTCCAATAACAATATTATTGCTATTTTATAATCTTCTATACAATATATGAAATTTTATTGCCATATGAAAATGGAAGACACTATAAATGTACCAAGGCATATCCTAATTTATACATTTATTTATTTTTATAAAGAATCATTTGTCTAAAAAATCTATACATTTATATACATTTGATGTAATTTCCACACACAATTCAAATATACTTATATTTGATTAACTGAAATGCATTCATAGCCTTATCTATTTTATGTTGAAACTACAATAGTTCAGAGCAAAGCATAGAAAAAAAAATTAGTTTCCATATTAAATGAACTCATTCACTTGACATAAAAATAAATTAAAGTTAGAGACAGAATGCATTGATTCCATAATAAAATGTGTTGGTGTAATTAAATATTTACTATATTACACTTTACTTTTGCTTTCTTAGGATAATGCAATTCATAGTAGTTTTTCATTGAGACACCTAGGCATTTGCACCTTAATAAGCACATGGTGTGGGAGAATTCCTCTCTAGGTGGTAATAGTTGCTATCTTTATCCACCTTTAGTGCACATATCACATTAGCATCCTCATCATTGCACACACCTAATTGCATAATGGAGGATGATCCACCTTTCGTGGACATGTGATTCCACCTTGTGTAGGCGATAAGTTATCTTCTCCTTATCACTGTCTCTTATCACCTTTCATATATTTAAGGAGGCCTATTGTATTCATTTTGATCAATCTATTGGACTCAATTAATCATGTCCATCTCAAGTTGTAGTTCACTATCAATAATATTATTCTTGCATATTAATGCAATTGTCTTTCCAATCTCTTGTGGAAGTGATGCGAGAGCATCGTGACCATTAATATTATGAGGAAGTTCATAATTTTGTAATGTTTGAGTTCTTTTGAAATTTGTGAGACCATGGCAAGAAAGGGTTAAAATCTCTAAAATTGTATTGTAATGTGTTAAAAACATCATGAGAATGTTTCAAAGAGCATTAAGTTTGCAGGCAAATAGGTTAGTTTTTTAAACTACCTTAACATCTCTTGAAATAGGGAGGCAATGTAACCAAATCAGGAGATAGGAGGAGAGTAGAGAGTTTAAAAGATACTGCTGATAGAGAGAGCACAAAAGAATAGATAAGAGAATGTACTCATGAATGTAGTCATTCAAGTTTCAAGTTTTTGGTTTATGTCAGATAGTGTTTTCAGTATTTGTTTTTCGCAATAATCTTTCTATCTATCCTTTGTGTTCAGTGTTTTGGCATTAATCTTGAGGAGGATTCTTTCCTCATGACAGTCAGATTCTTGTTAAAATCCTTCCATTTTTTTAATTAGGTTCAGTATTATATAACAACAAGCCGCATGCACCATATTTGGGAAAATATGACCCAACATGTAAATGGTAAGTTGGTTTCGATATGAACCAAGAATATCAAGATGGACCACCATGTACATGCGGTTTTAATGAAGTTCATCTTGCTATTTTGTTGAGCGTGGTATTATTATAGTGGAATCCGCTAATGAGGTGAGTTGGTGGGTTATTGAGACTTGATCGCACAACTAACAGCTTGTGCTCCTATAATGGAAAAGGTGGTGGCTTATATGCAGGAGATGACATCGTGAATTAGTCGAGCCTTCTTCACGGATCTTGTGGTATTGAAAAGGTGATAGTTGTTAAAGAAAGAAAAAAACCCAATAATGGAAGGGAGATCGGGATTGAGAAGAAGAAAAGACTAACAAATAAATATATGCAACCGCAGGCCTATGCAATGAAAGTTTGTTATTTTTGCATTTAGAAGGAAATACCTAGTTTTCTTGATTTTGGAACTAAGAATGTGAGCTTGTGGAAGTCAAGATATCTTGTTTGTAAATAAGAACCCAATATGTGATCAATGGATACGTAGGAGGAGAAATGAAATTCTTGTCATTTGAGATATGGATGTTGCGTGTCTGAGGACTTGGAAATAATGGTGAGATTGTGAATCGAATGTGGTATAACATGCAAATTTAGGGTACAAAGATACAGATTTAAGAGAAGATAATGAAGAGTGTGTAGATGTTCAAAAGGTGAGAGATTCATTTTACATTAGGAAGTCATCTTGGTCTTTTGTTTGATGCTAGGGGTGTTGTAGAGTCGCCTAAAACTCTAACATAGTATCAGAGTTCTCAAGGTGTGAAAAGTCTTCTCAAGAAATGTAATCTTGTCTTTCAATTGTGGGTGTAAAATTTGATAATTTAGACATCACCATTACATTCAGGAGGTTATCAATTATAGGAAAAAGTGGACACCCCCTCCCCACCCCCTAAATTTTTTTTAAAAAATTTCAATAACCCAATCAAGTTATTTATACTTTTAAAAACTTGACCAGGTTTAGCATAAAAACTAATTTTTGATTGCATTTCCATCCATGGCGCCCCACAAACAAGGTAAGTCTTCATTCTATTCAACATTTATGTGCTTTTTTATCAAATTTTGTAATGTGATTTTGTAATTTATAAGTTTTGTAATTATTTTTAAAATTTTTTAAATATAGATGCATCAAAGAATCCATGAAAATGAGGGAGAGAAGAAATACCATCTCCTATACAATCAAACCCTCCACCCATTGTGACACAACCACAAACCCTCCACCCGTAGTGACACAACCACAAAATCCTTCACTCAATATCCCTGTTCAACAACCACCTCTTCCTATAAACCCTCCACACACACAAGTACATCATTTAACTACTACACAAGAGGACCTCATAAACTGCCTCTCACAAAATAGTGCTAACATTACCCAAATGGTCAATAGGTTGTGGTCATTACACTTTCTCACCACTCAACCCTAGCAAATACCCTTGAACAAATGACCCAAAATGCAAATGAGGTGTCTAGGGAGGTTGAAATGGGATAGGTGTCATGCATTTTATGCCAATGGGTTATCATACCAGAAAATCAAAAGATAAAGACATAAAGAAATGTACTATATGTTCTCTTTTCATCGACCCTATATCCAACAACTCTCTATTACACACAATCAAAATTTTTCCTATTCATTGGTGCACTCATGCTAGGATGAGATCATGTTTTTTGGATAGGTTGTAATGGTATTTGACCTACCACCATGTAATAATCATGAGGTGCCTCTATATTTTTTGAGAAAGCTATATTGTGAGTTCATCCTTGGCGAGAAGCCAAATTATTTTGACATATGTTATTTCCAAGGCAGAGGGAGAGGATTTGTGTAGGATAGACCTGGGGCCCATAAGGTGGTACCACAACATGAGAGGAGACGTATAGCATGAAAAATCATGCCTCATATTGTGCTCCCATCAATTGTAAATGAGTCTATTGATTTACATACTCTTCATGTGGCTACATCATTGACAAATGTTATCATTGAGCATGGCTCATAGTTAGGTGGTTTTCCTTCACCTATGGCACCCTGACCATCATTAGATGCACCTTTAGGGTCATCACAACATGTGACAACTCCATCATCATCACCCATGGCATTAGGATCATCTTGTGTGTGTGATAGAATCTCTGATGCCTTCTCTACAATTCTAACATTTTATCACTTACCATACAGGTTGTGCCTCATACTAGTATTGATTCAATAGTGGTTGTGCCTCCTGGTAGCATAAGAGATCTAGCTCAGGATTCAATATTTTTTTGTTTTTTACTCTATTTGGAATCCCTAATGCCACTCTACAATGCTAACATTTTATCACTTACCATATAGGTTGTGCCTCATACCAACACTGATTCATCAATGTTTGTACCTTCTACTAGCACGAGATATCTAGCTCAAGCTGCAATACATTTTTAAAAAAAATTCTATTTGGAATCCCTAATGCCCACTCTACAATTCTAACATTTTATCGCTTACCATAAAGGTTATGCCTCAGACCAACATTGATTCATCAGTGGTTGTACCTCCTGCTAGCACGAGAGATCTAGCTTAGGCTATAGTACACTTTTTAATTTTTTTCTCTATTTGGAATCCCTAATGTCACTCTATAATGCTGATATTTTATCGCTTACCATACAAGTTGTGCCTCATACCAACACTGCTTCATCAGTGGTTGTACCTCCTACTAGCATGGGAGATATAGCTCAGGCTACAATACCTTATTTTTTTTTTACTCTATTTGGAATCCCTAATGCCACTCTATAATGCTAACATTTTATCACTTACCATACATGTTTTGCCTCATACCAGCACTGATTCATCGGTGGTTTTTCTTCCCGTGAGCATTGATTCATCAGTAGTTGTGTCTCCCATCGTCACTCAACCTCATCATTTTATTAGGAGTCCCACCCATCGACAAAGGAGCCCATTATCGTTATCATTTAGTCCAATTGTGGGGAAAAAGGGATGAGGTAATGAACAACTCTATCCATAATTTAGAACCCAATTTCTAGTTATTTTCATATTACTTATAAATAAGATATTTGATAGTGTATTCTAATTTTGGTTATATAGACACTTGGTGAGCCACAAATTGCATCAAAGAGGCATTGCATGACATTGACATATGTTCAACTTTTTTATTGTCTATATTCAAGATTTCTGTTGTGCACATTTGACATTTCTATTGTACACATTCGGCATTTGTTGGGTATTTGACTTTTGCATTGTACTGATGAGACATAATATCTTTTTGTAACTATATGATTGGTATGACATAATATATTGTTCATTTTGATATACATTAAACTTGGATTTCCATCCAACTTTTTCAATGTGTGCATACAAACTTGTATTTTAGCTTACTTTCTTGCAATTAATCAAACACATGAACATTCACTATTTTATATATAAAATGTAACATTTTATCAAATTCATTATAGCATATAATCATATGTCACTTATTTTGACGTAATAAGACATGAAAAGTAAAAATATGTCATGATTTTTGTATTTGTTTCAAAGATCACAACCTGATAGTGCTTAGAGAAGCTTAGGGACACTTCCATTCAGTGTGGTCGATATCATCAAAGGGACGTTGTGGCCAAAACGAGGTTGGTCCTTGGCTAAACCCAACCAATAAGAGCTAATGGAGTAGACAATTCAATCCTAGGACCAATAGTTTGAAATATACACAACCTTGCTCATTTTAATTGAGCAACATTGTAACTTTTGGCAATAGGTGAGATACGGATGCCATATCCAAACAAATTCGAATCTTTAAAAGATGAGAGAGGTTGTTGTAGGCCTAGATAACATGATTCAATAGCACTTTACAATTTTTCAATACCTCACACAAACTCGGAGAAATGTATGATCAAAGATTGAAGCCTAATGGTGCTTAGAGACCCTTAAGGATGCTTCCGTTCAGTGTGGTTGATACTGTCGAAGGGACATTGTGGCTAAAATGAGGTTGGTCCTATATTAAACCTGACCAACCAAAGCTAAAAGAGAAGACGATTCAATCCTCGGACCAACGGTTTGAAATATACACAACCTTACTCATTTTAACTAAGCAACATTGCAACTTTTGGCAATAGGAGAGATACGGATGCCAAATCCAAACAAAGTCAAATATCTAAAATTGAGATAGGTTGTTGTAGGCCTATATAATGTGATCCTATAGCACCTGATAGTTTGTCAACACCTCTCACAAGCTCAAAGAAATGTCTGATCAAATATTGTAGCCCAATGGTGCTTAGAGACCCTTAGGGATGCTTCTATTCAATGTGGTTGATACAGTCAGAGGGACATTATGTCTGGAAAAAGGTTGGTCCTAGTCTAAAGCCAACTAGCTAGAGCTAACAGAGCAAAAAATTCGATCCTAGGACTAATGGTTTGAAATATACACAACCTTGCTCATTTTAACTGAGCAACATTGCAACATTTGGAAATATTTTGGAAGGTTAGAAGGTTTCTTGTCAAATTCCACACCTACTGGAGAGATTGAGGGGTGTTGGGTTGGTTGGTTTGAAGGCAACCATGGAGCATGGGGCATGGTTGAACGCATGGATATGGAGATGAGGAAGAGGAGTCAGGTTGTGGAGTCTAGTCAAGGTCATTTGGTTGTTTTCCAATCAAATTTTACACTTGGTTGTGCATTCTTGACAACTTTTGCAAGAAATTGCAAAAATTGCACTTTGCAACTTTTTAACAAATTTTTGCACTATTATGAAATTTTACTCTTCTCATTCTTTATATAGGGTGGTTGGGTGGTTAGTCACCCTTTAGGACTCCTCTTAAATTATTTGCAACTTTCTTTCCAAAAGTTGCTCAAGCAACTTTTGAAAGTTGCAAAGTTGCACATTGCACTTTTAACATTTATTTTGCAACTTTTCACCAATTTGGTCAAATGACCTTCCTATCATCTCAAACTTAACCACAAACCTTATCTATGGTAAAAACCTAACCCTAAATCATCGTAGACCCTATTGAACTCATGATGACATCATCATCATGCCTTCTACCAATCATGGGGCTATTTTAAGCCTAAAAATGGGTGATGTAGTGTGACAGCAAGGACACAATCCAAAACAACCCTATCCAAGCTTTGCATATGTTGTAGAGATGTCAAATGGGTATCCAAATCTATAATTTATTTCTTGATGTTTTGGGAAATTTGGGAGAAAAATGCAAGAGGACAACCATCTAAATCCATATAAGTTGGAGATAATTGAATTTTTTTTAAGGATATCATCAAACCCACAAAAAAGAGTTCAAGAGACAAATTTATAACAATAATGCACAATATTTACATCTCTTATCAGTTTTATATACAAAATATGGCATCTAAATATGCACATGTTCGACATCTCTTATCGGATTTTTATACAAACTATGGCATCTAAATATGCACATGTTACATGTCTTCTCTTTTTATATACAAAATTTGGTATCTAAATATGCACATGTGACATCTAGTATCGGATTTTTATACAAAATATGGCATATAAATATGCACATGTTGCATGTCTTATTGGTTTTATATACAAAATTTGGCATCTAAATATGCACATGTGACATCTCTTATCGGATTTATATACAAAATTTAGCATCTACATATGTACATCACTACGAAGTTGCAACATTTCACATAAAATAGTTACAAAATTTTTAAAATTATTCTACCATATGTAGAATGATTCAGCTATATAGCACACAATCAATCAAGGGAACTTTTTGGATCAGCTCTAACCCTTATTGTATCAAGTATTGCCTCGTGATCAGATTCACGTACTTTCCACAACTACTTGTTAAGAGGCCTACCACGATATGGTATCAATCAAATATTTGTTACAACAATAAGGTTAAAGTAATGAAGAATATGTATGTGTGTCTCAAAATCCTCAAATAACCACGTTGTAGAATTCTTGATAGGGTACCTACATTTAATTATAAAGACAATTTAAAGTCAAAATTGATACATTATACATGACAAATTGACTTAAAGATATCTTCATGGTAGGGGAGAAAAATATACTACCTGTTAAACCATGTGTTTGTCACAATGACGGATCCTATTGGGTACTCAATATCCTCACCATCAATGACTGTAGCTATCAGTTTCTTTCTAGGCTCAATACACCTACATAGAAAGTAATATGTTGCTTCATCATTATTCTCATATGCACTAACTGCATATACATGACCTGCATTATATAGAAGGATAAGTTAATGGCAAAATTGAAAGTAATCTATTTTAACTAAGTATTAAATTGATAACTTAGTACCTACCTCAACTAGGTCAGATACATGCTCAAAATATGTTGATGCTTTAACCTAGTTGAGTCCTAGTGTTGTAGGATGTTGATATGAATAGCTAGTGATGTTGCATTTGAACTTCGAAATGAATGCATCTCACTTGCTCTTGCAAGTGTACAACAATCTTGCAAATTTTCAATGTTAAGTTCATCAACCAAAGATATCTAGAAACCATAGACTTACATTTATTACCTAGTCCCATCATAGAATTCCATCATTGGACATTTGTTTCATAATTTTATAATATTGTGCCACCTTCATACTTTAATTCCTCTCTACTAAGGGCTCTTTTCACACATGCTCCAACACCATCATGCTCTCCCTTTCTATGTCCTACCTCAATTAAATTCCAAAAATGTTGCACTCCACTTGTCACATGCATCCTACTCAACCAATAGAACATCCTTGCATTCTTAAATTGTGCAGCACAATTATCTAACCATATAATGTGTTGATTGTATTTTTCATCTCTTTCCCTCAAATTATCATAGAAAACTCTAAAACATCCTGCACAAAACTCTAATGAATGAGTTTGATCATCAATGATATAGAAGTGATACTCATTTAATACATTTATGTCATCCTCTGTGCCATGATGCGCATGAATAAATGCTATGTATACAAAAATTGACACTTGTATAGAGTTGTAATACATTGGTTGCACTTCATTTTGAGGTTTTAGTGTACAATTTTTAGTGAAGTCAACAACTGACACAATCGTACCCAAGGGAAAAGTGTCCTTACACAACTTGAATTGCTCATCTAGCCATCTAGCTCTATGTGTCTGACCTATGTAGTCATAAACTATTTTCTCTTGAAACAATTTCATAAAATCAGCTACACATACATCACTTTTTACTATTTCACACATTTTTAATTCTTTTCCATCTTCAATGCCATGTATAACTAACTTGTACTTTCTAAGAGAAACTAGTATCTTACCAATTTCATGTGCGCTATCTATATGTAGGCATCTATGCAAGTTGAGGGCAAAAACCTTTCAAACACATGGTCTTATAATAAATTCACCCATCATCTCATTACATAGTACACTTTCAATAAATTCTCTCAATGACATAGGAGGTAATTGTAGACCACATTCCTGCAATATTTTGTTAGTATACAAAGTACAATATATATAACGATAAACATAATAATGCATAGAAAACTCAACATGAACCCTACAATAACATGTAGTGCATTTATGACTTATCTTAACATAGAATGGTTTTGTCATCTCAAAAAACCTTTGGCTGATTTTAATTTGAGGGAATCTTTGAAGAAACATTTCATAAAATTGTGTTTGAGTCATATCCAAAAAATATTTTGCATGTGGCTCACAGTTTATTTTTCCAATTCATCTTTTGAGAACATCTTTTGGTTTGGTAAAGCCCTTGTGTTGTTGTGCCAATATTTTTCTATTAATGTTCTTAGTGCATCAAAAATAACTTTATCCTTATTTGGGAGTCTACCTTTGAATGGCCAAAAAGAAGTCTCATTAGAATTCTATATTTTCTCTTGCCTCACTAAGGCTTTGAGTAACATTGTTCTACTTATCCTTAATGATTTCATTGTTTTTCTTATCATACAAGTTTTTGTCATTTCCTTTCCCATTATGTTGATGTGAGGACCCATCGACTTGTATTAGCATCTTTAGTATGTGCTTTTGAACCAATGGATTGGTATGCATAAAAGAGATTTCTAATAATGCTTCTTTCACTACTATTTTCAAATGTTCTCAACCTAAAAATTCTTATTGTCTCTCTAAATTTTAGATTTTTAACCATTTCAACAAGAAGTTGGCATCTTACACTTTGATTTAAATTTTCAAAATAGTTGTTCCAAATCTTTTGAACAATTCTCATATAATTTCTTTCTGACATTTTATCATGCATTGGCTTCAAAGTATTTTCAAAAATGTCAATTATAAACTTTGGCTTTCTACGAATTATTCTAGAAGATGTTGATGTATGTGCATGCTCTATATATTCATTACTTACATCATGTGCATTCATCATTTCAACTTGACATGTCACATTAGGGGCATCAACTAACATAAGCGTATTTGTCATAATCATTTCAAATGGGGTATATTGAACATTTTCGTTTGTCAAATTAGGTGTGTTTATGACATCAATATCAATAGGTATATTTTCATCACTTACATTGGAAGCATTTGATGATGTACCTTCATGCAATCTCCTCATATGCTCCCTTGTTTTTGCATGTGTTGCCTCTCATTTTTCAATTGTTGATCTCTTGTTCTTTCCCATGATTATAGGTGCAAATTACTGAACAAAAAAAACATGAATAAAAAATAAAATAAAATACAAAACTAAACAAATTTGCATGATTATTTTATGCTCAATCATAAGATACTAACATAAAATAAGATTTTGGCACATGAAAAATATAAAATTTAGCATTTCCAAGCACAAAAAACCTTACACTTGTGCAAGGTTTCATAATAGATGAAGATAATTACACCATTGTCTCTCTCAAGGATACTTTATCTATTCTAAAGACTACCTAATCCATCATGAAATACACTTTAATTGTCAACCCAAGGATGTAGGACTTGAAATGGGTCAGTATAGTATGTGTATTAAGTTCCTTTAAGAGTCTTAACACCTATGCTGCAGGAAAGTAAAATGCATGAAAAGAATCTATACTACTATTACAAAATAGTAAACACACTTGGGCTAACAACATATAAATGTAGAAAGCTTTGGAAAATGAACCTGTTAACAACTCAAAACATCTACCATGATCATTTTCCGCAAGTGCTATAGGAAATTTCATAGTAACAATGTTGTAGGAGGAATACAGTAAATCTATCTTGAAAACAAGAAATTATAAAGAATGAATCTACTCTACAGAAATCTATTCCGCTTCCCAAGTTAACTTCTTGGTTGGTTTCAAATAACTATGAGCACAACAAGTATTCCAAAATCACTCTTTCATTAAAATCCTTCTTTGATTACATCAATAGAATAATTCATGAAGAACAAAAAAAGAGTAACTTCTGAATCTTAAAGCAACATTGTCTATTTTCTCCTTAGCTTACTAAGACGGTCCAAATCCATTATATAGAGGATTGGATACTTATTTAAAACATGATATAAAATTTTTGAACAAACATCACTAGAAAAGAAGGCGAAAGATCAACCATGACATAGTACATTTATTACTAAGAAATACAATAACAACTTGCAGGAAATATAGCAAGTTGAGTCTCCTAGATATTTTGGAACAGTAACTCCTCTACAGGCACAACTTATCCATAGGAACTGAACTGTGCTTTCCTTGCCACGATCAGTCTCCATCATCCTCTTCCTTTAATGCAGTAATCACCACCCTTTGGGTCGCTCTTCATTTTCCTGAAAGTGAGAAACATCCATAACATATATGCAAGATAACATTCCTACTCTTATTCAAATATTAGAACATAGGTTAAGATATTTATATGAAATACTACATTCTATGTATAATATTAAGAAAAGTATGTCATACACACTACCCATAGGTTTAGTAAGTTCTAGCTGTCTCTGGCATAAGTTCACAAGATATTTACACAAATGTTTTGGAAATGTTTTTGACAAAGCACAAAGAGAAAATCCAAACTATGAAAACTATATCAAAATGAAGACATTAATATGCCTCATCAACTTGCATACCTAGTATAGAAATACATATGAAACAGTAGTAGAATCTGGTGGACCGCACTGAAACAACATAATAACTGTTGACATTTTGTTTTATTTATAGTTTTCAATAAATCGGTCGATTTATTGAGTTCTAACTGCATTATCCATATGGGCAAATATCTTGATTGGGTTATTGAGTTCTAACTACATTATCTATATGGACAAATAACCCAATCAGGTTTTGTATAATCCAGTCAGGTTCTGTATTACTACTATACAAAGGTAGATTAAAGGAGAGAGGGAGCAATGGAGAGAATGAGAGGGTGAGGTGAGGATAAAGAGGTGGAAGAGGATACAAAGAGGGAAAGATAATAAGAGAGATGGAGAGTGAAAGGGTGTGTGTGTGTGTGTGTGTGTGTGTGTGTGTGTGTGTGAGAGAGAGAGAGAGAGAGAGAGAGAGAGAGAGAGAGAGAGAGAGAGAGAGAGAGAGAGAGAGAGAGGATATGATATAAAGAGTGAGAGAGAGAGAGAGATGGAGAGAATGAGAGAGAGAGAGAGAGAGAGAGAGAGAGAGAGAGAGAGAGAGAGAGAGAGAGAGTATGGGATGGAGAGAAGAATTAGAGTATATGATAGAAAGAGTGAGAGAGAGAATGGGATAGGAGAAAGAGAGAGGAGGATAGGAGGGAGAGAGAGAGAGAGAGAGATTAGGGAATATGACAGAAAGAGAGAGAGAAGTGGAGAGAATGAGAGAGAGAAAGGGATAGGATGGAGAGAGAGAGAGAGAGAGAGAGAGAGAGAGAGAGAGAGAGAGAGAGAGAGAGAGAGAGAGAGAGAGAGAGATTAGGGATTTGATAGAAAGAGTAAGAGAGAGAGATGGAGAGAATGAGAGAGAGAGAGGATGGGATGGAGAGAAGAATTAGAGGATGTGATAGAAAGAGTGAGAGAGAAGAGGATAGGAGAAAAAGAGAGAGAGAGAGAGAGAGAGAGAGAGAGAGAGAGAGAGAGAGAGAGAGGATGGGATGGAGACAAGAATTAGAGGATATGATAGAAAGAGAGAGAGAAGGGGATAGGAGAAAGTGAGGGAGGGAGGGAGGGAGGGAGGGGAGAGAGAGGGGGAGGGAGAGAGAGAGAGAGAGAGAGAGAGAGAGAGAGAGAGAGAGAGAGATTAGGGGATATGAGAGAGAGAGATTTGGGGAAAGGATAGAAAGAGTGTGTGTGAGAGAGAGAGAGAGAGGAGATAGGAGAAAGAGAGAGGGGGGTAGGGGAGAGAGAGAGAGAGAGAGCGAGAGAGAGAGAGAGCGAGAGAGAGAGAGAGAGAGAGAGAGGATGGGATGGAGACAGGGATTGGAGGATATGATAGACACTTGTTTAGTATAATACATAACCCGATCTCTCTCTCTCTCTCTCAATCTAACCTTGTGAAGTAGTAATACAAAATTTGATTTGGTTTTATAGAACCCAATTGGGTTCTAAATGCATTTTTTATTTTCATAACCCAATCGGATTATTTGAATCCACAAAACCCGATTGGGTTATGGCTTGGTGATAGCCTAGGAAAACGACCCAAAATCTTGGGAGACTATTTAACTTCCATTTGTTTTTCCTTTAGACATTTTTTCATATTCTAAGATGAATTATCGTCTTTATCTTCATCAGGTACACTAATGGTGAAGTGGGTATCTCTAAAATCACTACCATAATCTTACACGTCTTCTTAGCTTTCTAACCATATAATTTTTTCTTTTTTTGGAAAACTTTAACATTCTAAAGTTTAATCACTTTTACTAATGCCTTGACATTCCTCATAGACATATGTCTACCATTTTTTAAATAACTTTTGATATACATAGCAAAATTCAAAATAAATTACATATTACTATTCTATACTTGATTATATACACATTTAAAAAAAAGCCATTTTCAATTATTTTGATGCAAGTTATGCTCAGCAGACAAACATGTACCAAAATTTCAGTATGTGGTCTATTCAATAATTCATAACAAAAAAAATACTCATCATAAATTTACAAAAAAATACACAACTTGTTGGGTGATGCAACGCTCTCCCCTACCCACAGGTGGTTAATTATGTGGTGTTCCATGTTCACTAACAGTCATGGCTTTTGGTGCAATGGAAAATGGGCCTTACAATTGGTATCAGAGCCTAGTTTTGGCATGGTCATGGGTTCAAATCTCCCTAGTGCCTTCTCGACCTGCGTAAGCACTTGGTATGCACGTCGAGGGTGAGATTGTTGGGTGATGCGACGCGCTCCCCTGCCCATAGGTGGTTAATTATGTGGTTTTCCATGTTCACTAACAGTCATGGCTTTTGGTGCAATGGCAAATGGGCCCTACACAACTTCTAAAATGACTCTTAACTATCATACAACCAAAGGGATATGCAAAATACTAAATATAACTATGTTTTTTGTGCTGCACACGGAAATAGCTATATTATGTTTTCTAAAAAAATATTTTTGTGTGTGCAAGGTTTGACCCATCTAATCTTTATCCATTTTGTAAAAACTCTAGTAGGTTAGAAAGTGGATTCAGAGTACTACAATTTATATGTTTTACACATCTTGACATTTTTAGTGGATGACCCTCAAGTGTCTTGTCCAAGTTTAGGTTTACTTAATTTCAGAAAAAAGGTGTCCACTTATACCCCCCTTTTTGTACACCATCTTGGTGCACTCACCCTATAAACATGCCAATATTTGGTGAAATTCACAATTGGGACAATATTGTTTTGTAGCCTGACTCATACGATTCAATATGCAAAATTGGTACAATTGAATTTATAAAAAATTATAAAAGCTTTTATTTTCATAGCACTTTTTGCTATATTTTTTTGTCAAGGCACATAGAGAATATTATTTTCCATACTTAGGGTTGTTGGGACTCAAAATCGCTTTCCTGATTTGAGTACCATTCCAAGCTTTTGAGCCCTTTGTAGCGCTTTTAATGCATGCTTACCTGGCTATCCGTTTGAGGCCTAAGAGGTGTTTAAATGTTTCTAACACCTTGCATTCAGCATATACATGCATTCCATGAAGATAAATTGTCATTCTGATTCATTCTGTGAAGTTCCATTTTGAGCAATGTCCAAATTTGCATTTTTGCTAGTGTCAAACAATGACAGGACGCCTAGTTTACATGTCAATATCTTGCACCTAGTAATGTTTCATGACTCACCATTTTGCAAATGTTTAGTATGCATATCAGAGAACCAATGTTTTGGATTTCAAGTCATTTTAATATGTTTTGACTAGGTTTTGAATCCCTCAAAGTCGGTTGTTTATTGTTGTCACGCTAATACAAATTGTTCAAAATACTAGGAGGCCCTGTTTGACTTGTTATAATTTTGACCCAGTTCACCAAAATGGGAAAATTCCTTTTACATTATATTCTAGAGGTTAGATACTTGTTATATTTCAGATTTGAGCTTATGATAAATATGTTTGATCAGATTTTGAACGTGATTCCATATGCAATTTGTAAAGTTTTACGGGTGTCATAAAGTACAGATTGATTGATACCCCTGTTTGAGATGTCATAACTTTGAATCTGTGATTTCCTAAATCAAATGGATTGTACCGCAGTGTTATACTCTAAAAATACTTTAAGTGTGCCAATTTGCAATTCTTGGCAAATCCGTCTACACACTCTTCCAAGTCCATTCCATTTGTAAGAATCACCTTTTTGCCATTGTTCCCAGTCTTGCAAATCCAAGTAGCCCACTTTGACCATTTGCCAAATTTTCCTAGTTATTTGTCATGAGCCCAAATCCCAGATTTATACTCTCCTCATCACTGTGAACTAATGCCCCAGTTTTTCATACCCCCAAGTATCAATCTGACCTATTTTCAAAGATAAAACCAAATGCATTTTATGATTTACTGACATGTTTGCTTGCAGGCAATTCACAAAGGCAACTTTGACAATCAATATTTTTTGACTGAGTGATCTTCATGAGGCAAGATTGTGTAGTCTAAGAGAATGTCAAATAAAGAATCAGCATGTTTGATTTCAGGGCCTAAATGTTAGTTTCAGTCAGTTTTTAAGGCTAATCAAAGGACTCCTTGGCACAAAATTGGCAATTTGCAAATAAATGGTAAAATGAGTCCAATTGATATTTTAGTGATGCAGTAAGGGTTAAATTTGATTATAATCAATTTTGAATGCTCATTGAATCATTTTGAGGGTTCAGTTGTTTGAAAACAATTTTTTTTTAGCCAAACCACCATGTGACCCGACTCCTATGATCAAGATATGGCTTTTCAAGATAGTATGTTTTGTTTTAAATGTATTTTTTAGGGAACCAATGAAAATAAATGTTTTAAAGGAAACATTCCTTATCATTAGAAGATCAAATGAGTTTGAAAGGCTATGATACAAATATAAATCATTGAGGCCCCGTTTGAAATGACATTAACATATATGTGAATATTGTCAGTGCAAGTAGAGGCCATTAGGTAAGAAATGGATTGTAAAGGCACTAATGTTTTCAGCTACACCTTGTTGTTTTAGTTGAGGACTATGGATAATTGATATTCCAAAACTAAGTTCAAGGCATCAAGATTCTCAAAATGTGTACTGTGACACATGGGAAGAATGTCTAGAGGCCTCCAACTACAAGCAACACTATTATTAATGAATAATCATTAGCACTTTATGTGACATTATTTACTCTTTCCTATACTTCCTTTTTAAAATTGTAGATTCACATGCTTTGGCCATAGGGGAAAATATAATATATGTTGTTGTGAAAAGTACGAGCACAACCATGTTCATGTTGCCAATCGAGTTCAACCTGAGGAAGAGTGTAGCATTTGTTTCTTCTAACTTGTGAAAAAAAAATGTTGAGATTTATAGGAGAAAAGCTCACGAAGAAGGCAGTGCAATCAATGGATACAAAAATCTCACCATGGAATGTTTAGCAAAGCTCAAAATTATTGGGACTATACTCAATGAAAATTTGAGATTATACCCACCTGGAGTAGGGGTCATGTAGAGGCAAGTTTTCAAAGATGTGGCTGATGTTTGAGTAAAGTTAAGAGATGATCTTACATTTCTCAAAGGTGTGAATTTTATTGTTGACATAATGCATAGTAGTCCAGCATGGAAGGGAGGAGAAAATATGTTGCAACGTGTGGAAGCTCAACAACTAGAGAAAATGTAAGGAGGCCTTGTTGCTTTTGAAGAAGCCACAACCTAGAAATGGAAGGGTGTTTCTGATTGAACACTCCATTAAAAGGGGCATCAAAAATCTAGGATAGTTCATTGTTGCCTATAGTGTTGTCATTGGTACTACTTTTTGTGTTGAGGAGAGTTGCTTTGTAGGGGACTGCCAGCTTGACTATTGGGTGGCCATTTAGACTCCATCCTCTCTGCCTAGTGCTTCCCACTAGTCTGGAGTATGACATACACAAGAAGCATAGTGTGAATCTCATTATGGGGAGGAGGTGATTTGCACTGGGGACATGATTCATGCTTGTCAATGGAGATTAGCATGAATCCCATCAAAGCATTGGACTCGCAGAGATACCTCAGAGTTGGATGTGGTAAAACACATGATAGTGACAAAGATCCTAGCAACAATCAACACACCAGTTCAATGGTGAGTAAGAAGGGGCTTGGGTACCTCTTATTAGAGTCTTGCATCTTCAACTAGGTCATGATGAGTTTTCATGGATAGAAGGGAATGGCCATGGAAAGGTCTAGGCATGACTTTTAGCTTGGAACATTTTCGTTCTATGCATCAGTCGTTGTGTCCAATTCGCCTTCAAGGTTTGAAGTTTTTGTTTTGAAGGTATGAGACGCCATGAAAGCATGCTATCAGTTAGCTAGAAAGTAAGATTTTTTATCCCACATTGAGTGGGTAGAGCCTTTTCTATTATTTAAGTACCAAAGCACTCTAAACTTTGGTTGTCTTTAAGACACAAGGTTTTTGGTAAGCCAATGCTCACTAGAGGGGCCCATGGCCAGTTGGACCAGACAGAGAGGAAATTTTGAACAAACCTACCGACGTGCAAAGATGACGTGGACTTGTACAGACTAACTAGGAGGCAACAAGTGGCAACCCACCGGATAGACTAAAAATTGCCAAGTGGCACAAATTTTGAAGTTAGCAATGGCATGGAGGGCCCAAGATCAACACTCCAAATTTTCCCAGGTGGTGAGAGCTGATGGTCAGTGCTTCCCCGCATTGTCAAGCTACTCAACCGTTAAGCAATGCAGGGAAGCACCTAGCCAACACATGGAAGCGGGCCCTGGTTGGCGCTAACATGGCAAGATCAGATATTCAACCAATAACAAAGTGCCACATGGCAATGCCATGGCGAGTGTCTGATAGATGATGATGTGTCATAGTGATTGTGCATGGAAGAACCAATTAGAAGTTGCCATGTGGTAGTGTGTCAGATAACTAGAGGACCAATCAAAGGGTGCCATGTGGAACCTAAGTGGTAGGTGATGTGGTAAATCCCAACCAATGACATGCTACCATGTGGCACATGTGGTCAAACTTGAGTTGACCCAAAATGCAAGATTGGAGGGAAAATTTATGAGTTAGAAGATAATATTTTATTATTATTTTTTTGGTTTCATGTACAAGTCTTTTAAATAAAGTTTGAATTATAACCTATAGTTTAAACCTTTGAGAAGATTTAAATGTTTTCAAAAAGGGTGCAAACTTGTGAAACCAGTCCAAAGGGATGATTTTCAAATGAAGATTATGCGCATCTTCGATGCACCAATATAACAATATTATATATCATCAGAACTAGCAAAAAGTAAATATTTTGTCTTTGGAATTTGTTTCTACACAAGAAGCCATTGGTTCAAGTTATGAGAGGTTTTTTTTTTCCTAGGTACTCAATTTGTAACCACATTCAAGTTCTGAAGTTCAAATTTAATTTCTAGCAAGATGATGAACTAAATGTATGCTAGAGGCAGTAAGAATGAGTTAGGAGCAGATTTTCTAACCTCCAAGTTAGATTAGAAAAGATATTATCAACATTTCAAATATTTTGTTAAAACAAGGGTTTCTCATCATTCAGAAGAGATATTCCCAAGTTTGTTACAGATAATGATGAGAATCATATAAAATTTGGTTGTAGAAAGATGAGAGATGTATTACAATAGCAGGGAATGAAGATTCAAGTGGACACTTGTCACTTCTAGATTAGATACAGGATTACATTCCTTTCCTATATCTTTCTCTTGCTCATCCATTGTAAGGGTTGGTAGTTTTTACTATGAGACCAATTGGTTCTAGTTTTTGATATGTTTCATTATTGTGATACTGTTTCTCTTCAACATATTTCTCTCTTGTATAAATAGTAGTAGTTAAGCTAATATAGATATTTTTGATCTATTTAGTGGTCTTATAAATTATTTGCATACATCTTGAATGTATAGTTTCAATTAAATGAATACAATGAGCAAGAAACTTCTTAGTTTCATTTTGATTCTTGTCTCCTATCTTTGAAATTTGTAATGTTTTGTGGTTTAGGGACAAAAAACTTAGACCCTTTTCCATCCCCTTAAGGTTTTATTTATGATATGTTTTTTTGTTGGAACAAAGAGCCAAGTAAATGTTTGATAGATTTGACAGGGTTGTTGGTTATTTGAGAAGGATATTTCATGAGAATGGGGTCTCTATGAACATCGATGTTGGTTTCACAAAGTGATAAGATAGATATGATATCTTGATTTATGGAATATGTTAGTGGTATTATAGATGTATGTGTGTGATTTATGGAACTGCCCAATAGATAAGGCATTGATCAACTACAAGATCAACTTGTTCTTATTGTTGCATTTTTGGGAATTTGTTGAAATAAACATTATAATCAGCCATTTCCCTTTCTATTTAAGAGCTGAAAGGATGCCCTCACTTAGCTTATCAATTTCTTAGGTCATGTTATTAGCTATTTCATGTCTAGGATCTTTGCATAACTTTTAGAAGATTAAGGGTTTCATCTACTTTGTTTAGATTTAGTCTATGCTTTGAATACTGGTATCATATGAAGAATCTAATAGGTCCACCCATCTAGATTTTGCAAAGCCTAAATTAGAAGAAGGGTCTAGCCTTATAGTTGGCCTGATGTCTGAAAAGGTATGTTGTAGATGGGAAGTAGTTGCCCCTAGATGTATCTTGTTCTCATTGGGATAATTTGAAACCATGATATTTCAAAACACCAATAAAGTGGTCACTTTGCTAGGGAGATGATGGCAAATAAGCCTTGTTAAAAGGACAAGAATCTCTGGTGTGAATTGAATATTTCAATCTTATTTTTCATAATGGTTTTTCATCTGATTCACCAAAAAAATAGCGACTCTGTTGGGGACTGTATTGAATCAGTATGGTAGAAAAACCTTGAGAATTTGAAGAGAGGAGATTCAATACAGCAAAAGAAGTGCATGGAAAAAAGTTGCAGCACTAAGTTTTTTGATGTTCTTTCCAATTTCCTTAATTACCATGCACCCTAGTGATGCTTTATTCAGAATGACAATAGGTTTGAAATTTGAATGAAAATTATATTGTAACTAGTGAAATTACCTTCTATCAATTCAGTTGGATATTGTTTTGAAAGTGTTGTTGTTAAATTAGAGTCAGAATTGATCAAAGGCTTTTTCTCTTTTCTAAGTCTTTGATGATACTATAAGTTAAAAGTTCAGTCTAGATTTGTCAAGTGATAAATTATTTTTTAAATATTTCTCATGATTGTGAGTGGCGAATCTCTGAAATATCTCTGTACCAGTGCAAGTTGGTTCTATATAAATGTTTCTTAAGGGTTTTCAAATTAGTTATGCAGATCTGAAAGTTATTTTAAGATCTTGGAAAGAAAAGAGAAGTACAAGTTCTTGATAAGTTTTCGGTGTTGTATGCAAATCTTTTGTTGTGAGAAATTTAAATGTTAAAAATGAATTACAATAGTGATTTCACTTTTTTCTTCTCAAGGGGATGGTGGCTCTATATGGTTGTGATAAATGGTGTGAAGAAATGAAGTTTGCACTCATGCCAAATCAACAGATTAAGTTTTCAGGCATCAACACTCAAGGTATTTTCCACTTTCATGAGATTTGTTTTCCATGAAAGTAAATTCTACAAAAGCTTCTCCATCAAGTGGTATTTTTAGTACTAAATAGGAGATTTGTTTGATGCATCTCAGCATACTTTATGAAGGATAGATTCATCAAATGTTTTTACATTTTCAAGTATGTTAGGGATTGTAATTGGTAGAAGAAATTTCAGATCTACTACAAGTTACAAATTCTAAAAGTAATTTTGGTGAATGAGTTGTAAGTTTGTAAGAAATGGAAAATTTATTTTCACCTAGTATGTAGTTCATGAATAAAGATTATAGATCTATCTCTGTCGAAAGGTACTTTCCATTACTCTTTGATGGCATTCATGGTTTCTCAAACACTATGATGTATGATCTTAGAAAACATTTTCTTAAGTTCAGTGGGAACCATTTGGATTTAGCCAATCATCATGTTTAGTGATTTGATTGGTGATTTTGAAATTGTTCATGAAAACGTGCATATGAAGTTGTTTGTTCAAACTTTAGAAGGTGATGCTAGAGATTGTTTTTCCTTTCTATCAGTATGTTCTATTTTATCTTGGAATGAATTACATTTACCCTTCATGAAGCAGTTTGGGGAAAGAATAAGCATCTCTGATTCTTTTGATAAGTTCTTGAAGATCCAAATTAGGAATGATGGATTAGTTCCTAAAATTAATATCAAATTTGCAAGATTTTTAAATGAGATTCTTGAGAAATGTAGACTAGATAATCAAGTATGTCTAGTAGTTTATCTTAATGCATTTGGAGAAGATAAGTTATCGGTTGAGAGATAAAGAGCCTAAGACTTTGCATCAAGCATTCATGATAGCAATAGAGATTGAAAACAATGGAAGGTATAGACTAACTAAGAGTCATTTCTCTAGAAATGTTTTTCGACAAGATGAAGTCGAAAAGAAAAACCAATGTCATGTTGAGTGTTCAAGTTCAAATTAGTATGTAGGTACCCCTACTTATGAAAATGATTTTGTTGAAAATTCAAAAATAAAAACATGTGAAGATGAAGTCTCTTTATTGAAAAGAAGAGCTAATCCTTTTTTTGTTGAACATAGTGCACATGTTTATAGTATCACAACAATAGATGACATAGTTAATTCACTTGATCATTTATATATGCAAGAAATGATTTCAGTTGTAGCTTCTCCTAGTGATGATTTTCTTTGTGTTGAGAATGTTACTAATCATGAAGTTAAAATGCGTTCATCTCAGTCTTGTGAGGATGAAGAGGCTGAAAGTTATGTTTCAAGTGATGAAGGAAAGGTTGTTAATCTGGTGTATTATGAAGAAGCATCATATGAAGAAGATGATGAGAGTGGCTACTTGAATCAAGAAAAGGCTAGTGATAACACATGTTCATCTTCATATGAATCTGATGCAAATTGGGAAGAAGAAAGCAACAATGAAAGTGAGTACTCTTATGCAAGTAAAGGTATGAACTCTTTTTCTAAATCTAAAAATGAAGTTCCATCTCAGAATTATACAAATCAGATTGAGGTTGAAACTTTTGAAGAAGAGTTGTCTACACAATATGAGGATAAGGAGATCATTTATAAGGATGAATTACTTAGTTGTATAGATGAATGTCATAAGGTTGCATGCAGTAGTAATCAACAATATATAAGTGATTCAAAGATTTATGCATCAACAACTATTGATAAAATGAAAGATGATTGGTTTTGAAGACATTTAAATCATCTTAGAGAAGACAATGAAAGTAACATTGATTTATATTCTACATGCTTCATTGATGGAGTGGATGGTGTGTCTTCATGTGATGATTCTGATTTTTCTTCTTCATATGCTAAAAGTGTTCATGACGGTGATGTTAGGAATGGTTTTAAATTTTTCACAAATCCATTGTATGGTGAAGAACTTGATGTTGATCAACATATCACTTGTTATAACATTTATAAGGGAGCTTTGCATGGAGTTATCAACCTGCTTTTTGAAGAGCAAATGAAATGTTCAGATTTGGTTAATGCTGATATGCTATCCTACTACTGTAAGAGATCAGATTGCTCTTCTTCTAGATGTGATAGTGATTATGATGACGACGTTGCATCTTATGATGTTGATAATGAGGTGTCTAATGAAGTTATGATTGAAAATCAACATGCACCTTGCAACGAGTTATATGCTGAATATTCTAACTTGATGGCTAATTTGTTGGCTGATTGCAAAGAATCATTGGAGGACTTTGGATTAGTCTTAAATATTGACATAGATGACATTTATGAGTATAAATTTTATTTCACATTCGAGTACCATCCAGTTATATATAAGGATACACAATTTCAAGGTATGTGTGATCTTTTCCCCCAAGTTGAATATGAAACTTTCATATTCAAGATTGATAACATGCATGATTCATTCGATGAAGAAGAGTTTCAATTTGATGCTAATATGTTTGACCATGCTGATCCATACTTTCATAATGAGCAAGTTGTAGAGAATGATCCTAGTTTTTATATGCATTATGAAAGTGAAGGTGTAGATTCTATTTTGCCAATTGATTTGATTCAAGATGTTAATTTGACTAGTGAAACTGATAGAAGACATGTTTTTAGTATACCTCCTGAAAGTGCAAATGAAAATGAGATCTATGATAGAGATAAAAGTTTTTGTTGAAGTTCGATGGCTCGAGGTCATCATTTGTATAGTTTAGGAGTAGTTGTTTTTTTCTTTTAGTAAGTTGTTTGAGAGAAGTTTTTGTTGTCAAGTCTATGGTCTGCCTCTTCTAGTGAGTCTGAGATCCTTTCCATGCCCACAAGGGACATGCATCCCCAAATAGAGCCACTGTTGGGACTCAAAATCGCCTTCCTGATTTGAGTACCATTCCAAGCTTGTGAGCCCTTTGTAGTGCTTTTAATTCATGTTTACCCAGTTGTCCATTTGAGGCCTAAGAGGTGTTGAATGTTTCTAAATCCTTGCATTCAGCATATCCATGCATTCCATGAAGATAAATTGCCATTCTGAGTCATTCTGTGAAGTTCTATTTTGAGCAATGTCCAAATTTGCATTTTTGCTTAAGTGTCAAACAATGACAGGAAGCCTAGTTTGCATGTCAATATCTTGCACCCAATAATGTTTCCTGACTCACCAATTTTGGAATGTTTAGTATGCATATCAGAGAACCTATATTTCAAATTTTAAGTCATTTCAATATGTGTTGGATAGGTTTTGAATCCCTCAAAGTCAGTTGTTTATTGTTGTCATGTTGATACAAATTGTTTAGAACTCTAGGAGGCCCTGTTTGACTTGTTATAATTTTGACCCAGTTCACCAAAATGAGAAAATTCCTTTTGCATTATATTCTAGAGGTTAGAGACTTGTTATATTTCATATTTGAGCTTATGACAAATCCATTTGATCAGTTTTTAAACGTGATTCCATATGCAATTTGTAAAGTTTTATCGGTATCATAAAGTGCAAATTGATCGATACCCTTGTTCGGGATGTCATAACTTTGAATTTGGCTATGTTATACTCTAAAAATACTTTAAGTGTGCCAGTTTGTAAGTCTTGGCGAATCCATCTACACACTTTTCTAGGTCCATTCCATTTGCAAAAATCACATTTTTGTCATTGTTCCCAGTCCTGCAAATCCAGGTAGCCCACGTTGACCGCTTGCCAAATTTTCCTAATTATTTTTCATGAGCCCAAATCCCAGATTTATACTCTCCTCATGATAGTAAACTAATGCCCCAATTTTTGTACCCCCAAGTGTCAATCTGACCTATTTTCGAAGACAAAACCAAATGCATTTTATGGTTGACTGACATGTTTGCTTGCAAGCAATTCATGAAGGCAACTTTGACAGTCAATATTTTTTCACTAATTGATCGTCATGAGGCAAGATTTTTAGTCTAAGAGAATTTAAAATAAAGAATCATGATTTCAGGGCCCAGATGTCAATTTCAGTCAATTTTTAAGGCTAGTCAAAGGACTCCTTGGGATGAATTTGGCAGTTTGCAGATATATGGTAAAATGAGTTTAATTGATATTTCAATGATGCAGTAAGGGTTAAATTTGATTATAATCAATGTCAAATGCTCATTGAATCATTTTGAGGGTTCGATTGTTTGAAAACAAAAAAAAAAATAGCCGAACCACCATGTGACCCGACTCCTATGATCAAGATATGGCTTTTCAAGATATTATATTTTGCTTTAAATGTATTTTTTAGGGAACCAATGAAAATAAATGTTTTAAAGGAAAAATTCCTCATCATTAGAAGATCAAATGAGTTTGCAAGGCTATGATACACATATAAATCATTGAGGCCCAGTCTGAAATGACATTAACATATATATGAATGTTGTCAGTGCAAGTAGGGGCCATTAGGTAAGAAATGGATTGTAAAGGCACTAATTTTTTTAACTACACCTTGTTGTTTTAGTTGAGGACTACGGATAATTGATATTCCAAAGCTGAGTTCAAGGCATCAAGATTCTCAAAATGTGTACTATGACACATGGGAAGAATGTCTAGAGGCCTTCAACTACAAGCAACACTGTTATTAATGAATAATCATCAGCACTTTATGTGACATTATTTACTCTTTCCTACACTCCCTTGTTAAAATCATAGATTCACATGCTTTGGCCATAGGGGAAAATATAATATAAGTTGTGAAAATTACTAGTATAGCCATCTTCATGTTACCAATAGAGTTCAACCTAAGAAAGAGTGTAGCATTTGTTTCTTCTAACTTGTGAACAAAAATGTTGAGATTGACAAGAGAAAAGCCCACGAAGAAGGCAGTGCAATGTGTGGACACAAAAATATCACCATGGAATATTTAGCAAAGCTCAAAATTATTGGGATTATACTGAATGAAATGTTGAGATTATACCCACCTGGAGTAGGGGTCATGCAGAGGTAAGTTTTCAAAGATGTGACTAATTTTTCAGTAAAGTTAAGAGATGATCTTACATTTCCCAAAGGTGTGAATGTTATTATTGACATAATGCATAGTAGTCCATGATGGAAGGGAGGAAAGGACATGTTGCAATGTGTAAAATCTTAATGGCTAGAGATAATATAATAAGGCCCTATCACTTTTGAAGGAGCTGTAGCCTAGAAATGGGAGGGTGTTTCTGATCAAACACTCCATTGAAATGGGCATTAGAAATCTAGGATAGTTCATTTTTGTCTGTAGTGTTGTCATTGGTATTGATTTTTGTGTTGAGGAGAGCCGCTTTGTAGGGAACTGCCAGCTTGACTGTTAGGTGGCCATTTAGACTCCATCCTCTCTACCTTACACTTCTCACTAGTCTAAGTATGATGTACACATGAAGCATAGTGTGAATCTCATTATGGGGAGGAGATGATTCGCACTAGGGACATGATTCACACGTGTCAATAGAAATCAATATGAATCCCATCAAAGCATTGGACTCACAGAGATAGCTCAAAGTTGGACATGGTAAAAGATATGATAGCAGTAGAGATCTAAGCAGCAATCAACACACCAGTTCAATGGCGAGTAAGAAGGGGCTTGGGTACCTCTTATTAGAGCCTTGCATCTTCATCTGCGTCATGACGAGTTTTTGTGGATGGAAGGGAATGACCATGGAAAGGTCTAGGCATGAATTTTAGCTTGCAACATTTTATTTCTATCCATCTGCCGCTGTGTCCAATTTGCCTTCAAGGTGTGAAGTTTTTGTTTGGAAAGTATGAGACATCATGAAAGCACATGATCTGTTAGTTGGAAGATAAGATTTTTTATCCCACATTTAGTGGGCAGAGTATTTTTCTATTATTTAAGTACCAAAGCACTCTAAACCTTGGTTATCTTTAAGACACAAGGTTTTTGTTAAGCCAATGCTTGCTAGAGGGGCCCATGGCTAGTTGGACTGGATAAAGAGGAAATTTTGAACAAACCTGCTGACGTAGAATGATTGCATGGACCTTTACGGACCAACCAGGAGGTGACAAGTGGCAACCTACTAGAAGGACCAAAGATTTCCAAGTGGCATGAATTCTAAGGTCAACGATGACATGGTAGGCCCAAGATGAATGCTCTAGATTTCACCATGTGGTGAGATCTGACAGTCAACGCTTCACCGCATTGTGAAGCTGCTCAACCATTAAGCAATATGGAAAAGTGCCTAAATGACACATGGAAGCAGGCCTCGGTCAATGATGACATGGCAAGAGAAGAGATTTGACCAGTATCAAAGTTCCACGTGGAAAGTGTTTGACAGATGATGATGTGGGGCAGTGACTATGCACAGAAGGACCAATGAGAAGCTTCCACGTGGCAGCATGTTAGATAACTAGATGAACAATCAAAGGGTTCCACATGGCACCTAGGTGGCAAGTGACTTGGAAAACCCTAAACCAATGGTGAGCTACCATGTGGCATAGGTGATCAAACTTGAGTTGACCCAAAATGTAAGATTGGAGGGAAAATTTATGAGTTAGAAGATAATATTTTATTATTGTTTTTTTCTGGTTTCAAGTAAAGGTCTTTTAAATAAAGTTTGAATTATAACCTATAGTTTAAACCTTTGAGAAGATTTAAATGTTTAAAAAAAGGGTCCAGACCTATGAAACTAGTCTTGGGGCATGATTTTTAAATGAAGATTTTGGGCATCTCTGATGCGCCAATATAGCACTATTATATACCATCAAAACTGGGAGAAAGTGATTTTTTTTTTTTTGGAGTTTGTTTCTACACAAGAAGCCATTGTTTCAAGATATGTGAGGATTTGTCTCAAGTACTCAGTTTGCAACCACATTCAGGTATTGAAGTTCAGATTTGATTTCTAGCAAGATGATGAACTGCCAAAGGTAGTAAGAATGCAATTAGGAATGGATTTGCTCACCTTCAAGTCAATTTAGTAAAGATATTATCAGCATTTTATATGCATGTTAGATATTTTGGCAAAATGAGGGTTCCTCATCATTCAGAAGAGATATTTCCAAGATTGTTATAGATAATGATGAGAATTATATCAAATTTTGGTTGTAGAAAGATGAGAGATGGATTGCAAAAGCAAGGAATCAAGATTCAAGTGGACACTTGTCACTTCCAAGTTAGATCTAGGATTACATTCCTTTCCTATATCTTTCTCTTTCTCATCCATTGTAAGGGTTGCTAGTTTTTATTGTGAGACTAGTTGGTTCCAATTTTTTATACGTTTCATTACTGTGATACCATTTCTCTTCAGCATATTTCTCTCTTTTATGAATAGTAGTAGTTAAGCCAATATAGATACTGCTGATCTATTTAGTGATTTTATGAATTGTTTACATGCATCTTGAATGTATAGTTTCAAAGAAATGAATACAATGAGAAATATTTTTCTTAGTTTCATTTTGATTTTTGTCTCCTATCTCTAAAATCTACAATATTTTCTGGTTTAGGGACAAAGAACTTAGACCCATTTGCATCCCCTTAAGGTTTTATGTTTGATATGTTTTAATGTTGGAAAAAAAAGCCAAGTAAATTCTTGATGTATTTGATAGGGTTCTTGATTATTCGAGAAGGATATTTCATGAGAATGAGGTCTCTATGAACATCGATGTCTGATTCACAAAGTGATAAGATAGATCTGATATCTTGATGTATGGAATATGTCAGTGGTATCATAGATGTATGTGTGTGATTTATGGAACTGTCCAATAGATAAGGCACTGATCAGCTATAGGATCAACTTTTTCTTATTGTTTTATATTTGGGGATTTGTTGAAATAAACATTATAAGCATCCATTTCCCTTTCTATTTAAGAGCTAAAAGGATGCACTCACATAGATTATCAATTTCTTAGGTCATGTTATTAGCTATTTCATGTCTATTATCTTTGCATGAGTGTTAGAAGATTAAGGGTTTCATCTTCTTTGTTTAGATTCAGTCTATGCTTTGAATACTGGTCCATATGAAGAATCTAATAGTTTCACCCACCTAGGTTTTGTAGAGCCTGAAGTAGAAGAAAGGTCTAGCCTTATAGTTGGCTTGATGTTTGAAAAGGTATGTTGTAGATGGGAAGTAGTTGCCCCTAGATGTATATTGTTCTCATCAGGATAATTTGAAATTGTGACATTTCAAAACACCAATAGGTGACATGGTAGACCCCAATCAATGGCATGTTGCCACGTGGCACATGCTATTAAACTTGAGTTCACCCAAAATGCAGGATTGGAGGGAAATTTTTTGAGTTAGAAAACAATTTTTATTTTTTTTGGTTTCAACTACAAGTCTTTTAAATAAAGTTTGAACTATAACCTATAGTTTAAACATTTTAAAAAAATTAAATGTTTAAAAAAAGGGTGCAAACCTGTGAAACTAGTCTAAGGGCATGATTTTCAAATGAAGATTATGGGCATCTTCGATGCACCAATATAGTACTATTATATTCTGTCATAGCTGGGAGAAAGTGAATTTTCCATTTTGGGAGTTTTTTTTTGCACAAGAAGCCATTGGTTCAAGTTATGTGAGGTTTTGTCTCAGGTACTCAGTTTGTAACCACATTTAGGTATTGAAGTTCAAATTTGATTTCTACCAAGATGATGAACTAAATGTATACCAGAGGCAGTAAGAATGCAATTAGGAATGGATTTTCTCACCTCCAAGTCAGTCTACTAAAGATATTATCAGCATTTTAGATATTTTGGAAAAATAAGGGTTTCTCATCATTAAGAAGAGATATTCCCAAGTTTGGTATAGATAATGATGAGAATCATATCAAATTTTGGTTGTAGAAAGATGAGAGATGTATTGTAACAGCAAGGAATGAAGATTTAAGTGGACACTTCTCACTTCCAAATCAGATCTAGGATTACATTCCTTTCATGTATCTTTCTCTTTCTTATCCGTTGTAAGGGTTGATAGTTTTTACTGTGAGACCAATTGGTTCCAAATTTTGATATGTTTCATTACTATGATATCATTTCTCTTCAACATATTTATCTCTTGTAATGAACAACAAGTAATAAGAATACAGATAGTTTTGATCTGTTAGGTAGTCTTATGATTCATTTTCATGCATCTTATTGTATTTGTTTCAAGGAAATAAATCAAAGTGCAACAACAAGTTAATCTCCTATCTAAGTTTTGTCTATTGTTCATGCTATTTGTGATCTTTTGTGATATATGTACAAGGTGCATGTTGTCCAGTTGCAATCTATTTTAGATCCTATATGTTGATATTGTTTGCTTGTGATTCAAGGAGTCATGTAAATGCTTAGTTTATCATTATAGGATTGTAGATCTCATGAAGGGATAGGTCAAGTATGAGATTCAGAAAGATGTAGATGTCTGATTCACAAGGTGAATGGATAGATCAAAAAAGTCTTGATGTATGGGATATGTCAATGATTTTCAAGGATGTGTGTTAGGGGTTTGTGGGATTTCCCAATAGATAAGGCACTAGTCAGCTACAGGATCAAAGTGTTAAGTTGTTCATGTCTTGGTTTTTCTAAAAATCAACACCATTAATCAATATTTTTTCCCTTTCATGTTGAGGGAATAGAAAAGTGTTGCCTTCACTTAGCTTATTGATTTATTATGTCATGTTATTAGCTATTTTTTGTCTGGGATCTTTGCATAAGTGTTAGAAGATTAAGGGTTTCATCTGCTTTGTTAGATTCAAGTGTATGTTTTAGCACTAGTACCATATGAAGAATCTAATAAGTCCACCTGCCTAGGTTTTGTAGATCCTGAAGTAGAAGAAGGGTCTAGCCTTATAGTTAGCTCGGTGTCTGAAAGGATATGTTGCAAATGGGAAGTAGCTACCCTTAGATGTATTCTATTCTCATTGAGGTAATTTGAAATTGTGATGTTTCAAAACAAAAATAGGGGTAACATCAGATTTGTGTAAGGTAGCAGTTCAAATCACATCTCAAATAACCTGACAGCACATTTAGTGCTCCCATAGAGTAAACCATTCTAGTAAATGTGGGACTAAGTGTCCCACATCTCTCCACTGCCTAAGAAGTGCACTCCCCTCCACAAACCATCTTAGTGATGCCCAAGCTGCCTCAATCTATTCTTTGATCCACACCTGTACCAACCTATTGAAGATAATAATGAGATAGTAATTGGGTCATGACTAGTACTGGCTCCACACAGTCCAATAGTGTCATATCATATATCACACAGTGGAACTCAAAGAGGTTTTCTTGAATATCTATGAAACATAAGAGCCCAACCCAATCATGGGATTCATAACCAAATTTCTATGGTGAAGTCTCGAGTCTCAACAATTCAATCTCATCCGACATAAACTTGAGATCTCATTTGATTTGGGTGCCCTGATATTCTTTGTTTGTGGCAACCATATAAGCTAGCAAATGGATTTGAACTAGTCAAAGTCCAGAGCTCACCTTTGGAGCATCAAGCTATTGGTGATAATCATGTGCCTTTTCTTAGTTTAAGCAAGTATTCTACATATTCAAATCTACCACATCATCAAATTGTCATATCAGATAACTCCATTCATCAAACACATAGGCACCCAATTAACCATTTTTTCCCTAAGATCATTTACATTGTCCTACATTTGAAAACTATTTGCATGTCAAACTTGGGTATGAGGTTTCTTTTTGTGACAATCATATAACCATCAAATTTAATCACGCAATTTTATGAAATCATCAAGGGTTTGAATATTCTGGCCTTCACCATTATAGTTTTCTCTTTTGGAGTCAAATTTCAAATGCCTATTTCTTTCTAAATATATGCCTTTTTTTGAGTGTTTTTTATTTGGGATTTGATTAGAATTTATAGATTCTCATGAGTATTCCTATATAATCCTACATTTGGCACCTTCCAAAGATTTTTTTGGAAAAAATAATTTGAAAGTGTGCTTTTTCGTCTAGTTTCCAAATCTACAATTAGTTTTTAGTGATTTGGAGTGGACATATCGCTTCCATAAATAGGCCTTTTTTGGGCTACATTTGCACGTGGTTATTCCTTAGATTTTAGTTTTCTAATTTGTATCACTAATTTGAAGGATTTATCCGTTGTTTTCAATATTCATTAGGTTCATAATATATTTTTTAAAAGTCCTAATGCTCATTCCATATAATTATCATGATTGGAAAAAGAAGTTCCTAATCAATTATATCATATAGGATTTCGTAGAGTGATTCTTGGATAGGATCTAGAAACATTTATAAATATTGTAGAAAGGAGGATGTTTGATCAAAGCGATAAAGTACTTGGCTCTCTTAGATCAACTATTGCTCATGATATTCTATATCACATTGCATCTTTCACACATCATCTAATGCCTGGACAACAATGGGAGGAATCTTGAGTAAACCTTGTAGGATGATAAAATTTAGATTGGAGAATGAGCTCATAGTTCTTAATCCTTGTGATTTTGACAACATTAAAGAATTTTTATCTAAGTTAAATTATTTTATATTAGATCCTTCTAATTGTAGTATTACTAAAAATGTTGAACAATTGATATTATCTAATTTTTCCAAGCTAGGTTCTAAATATTCAATCTTTGTTTCTACATTCTATGCTACTATGAATGTTCTACCTATCTACTATGAATGTGCTACCTATCTACTATGAATGTTCTTGGAAGTGCATACAAAATACCTTCTCTTGATGAATTTTCAACTTAACTCACGAGGGAACAAGAAAAGTTAGCACACGTGGATTAATTGAAGCCTTCAAAGCGTCAAACATTGGTTACAAATGATACATTCCAAAGGCTCCCAAAGGCAAAGAAAAGAAGCGACATTAAAAAAAGGTGATAATTCTCTTTCAAAACATAATTCTAAATTCAAGTCCTCATTAAGTGAACAATCATCTAGAAGAAAGACAGATAAAATTGCATATCGTAAACAACTAGGACATGATGAGCATAAATATATCACCAAAAAAAATGATGAGATCACTCACATTCTTTTCAAGCACAATATCAAGTTATCCTCATAAATGTCTACTCCTACACATATCGAAATGTCTACTCCTACACGTATGGAAACCTCTACATCTACATCATCGTCCAAAGATAAAGGTAAAGTTCAAGAACTCATTGCTTTCACACAACCTGACCAAGGTAAATTTATTATTGATTCAAGAGCATCACATCATATGGCTATGCTCTCTTTTATTGATCCTTGTGCTTCTCCAAATATATAGATGAGTAACATCTCATGCATTAAGGTTTGTGGGAAAGATTCTATTCCTATGGGCAAGGGGAGATTTAATGGTGTGTATTGTCCTTGACCACTAATCTCCTTTATATTTACCAAATTACTCATGGGACACAATGTGAAATTGTTGATTCAGTCCTGGTTATGTCTACATTAGGAAGATGGAGACTAGAGATGTCATAGCAATGGGAGTTGTCTATCATGTCTCACACCTGTATTTTTATTTATTGATGATGATGATGATATTCATGATGTAACCACACCCTTGCCAAGAGTGAATTTTGTAAGTGGGGAGAATTTTGGACACTTGCATCATTGTTTTCTTGAGACAAATTGTTATACATCTATTCCTTCACCTCTTATTTCTTCAACAGTGGCTTCTAATATTCATTAGGATAATCATAGAGCTTCATATCTTATAGTGTGGGATGACTACTTCGATATCATTTCATCTCTATTTTTTGAGTCTCAATATATTGTATATTTGGAAGACATACTTGAGGGGGTTTCTATACTTTTTGATGATAGCATCATATTTGGAGATACTTCTTCACTTCTTGAATTTGGGTGTCTTTTCCAACAACCATTTCCAATGGAGGGGACACATTTTGTGAAATTGGTATTTTTTTTGCAATTGTGCCCAATAACATCAGAATTTTGATGATATTTATAAAGACAATCATAATTTTGACATTCACTGGTCAACATTTAAAAAAAAGGCAAAACGCAAATGCATTTTCATTGTCACACGCAAAAGTTAAAGTGCTAAACCTCCACAAAAACTCTCCAATCCAACATCAAAGCTCTCTAATCCAATGTCAAATCTCTGCTAAATCTCTCAAGGCACTAAAGGCTTCTTATCAGGTAAGAAATAGGGACTATTGGGGATTTTGGGATTTTTGTGAATTTGGGGAATTATAAGTACCTCTGTTATTTTTTTGTTGTTGTTTCATCTTCTTCTTCTCCCTTAAGGAAAACATGTTCTCCATGTCCAAAAATATTCATTCCTCTCACATAATCACCCTTTCCTAAGGCAGTATGCATATCTCCCTCAAGGACATTATGTGTACTCCTTGAAACTTCAAAAAATGTGTGCAAAAACACCATCAATTATGCCCTAAGAATATTGTAACCCTTGTTTCATTTGAGAAGCACAATTTGCGGTACCAATATTTTCAGGATGACTTGCTAACAATACTAAGTTGCAACTTAAATGTAATCTTCTGGCCCATCTTTATAATGCACCCATTCCATGGCAATCATATATTCATTTAGTAAATCATCTAACCCTGAGCCACACACCATGTAAAAATGTACATACACAGTATACACACACACACACACACACACACACACACACACACCAAAAAAACATATATCCATGTGCTAGCCTATAACCCTATGTCCATTCCCTTCACTCCCTTCAATTCCAATTGTTTATGATCCATTATTTCAACATCTTATAGTACTAAAACTTTCATTAAATAAATAATGCAAGAGCACCCAATACCAGAGATAGAATGATATCAAGGGAAGAATTAATTTCCCTTGATATCCATTATAGTTGATTCACACTAAACATATGTTAAATCTCAATTAGATGTACTTGGCATTAATAATGTAATAAAAGCATATCGATTATCCTTCGTAGTTTGAAAGCCACATCAACTATACATGAAAGACAATCCTCATTAATATTCAATAAAGGAAGTATTATAGGGATTTGATCTACCTGATCAAGTATCACTACAAATTAAATATCAATAAAAAAAATTAAATAAAATTGATCATTACTAACATGGCCATAAGAAAGTTGACTAATAAAATGATTAGTCATAACCATTAGTAAAATACTAATGAGAATAGTCATGAAGTATTAAGAGAAAAACTAATTATAATGATAACAAAAATTAACAATGAAATAGTATCATCTAAGATGAGAGATAATATATCACGGAAGAAAATAATTAACAAATTGATTTGTCTATTCTATGAAGAGTTATGGTTTGAAGTAGCTATTACTTTGTAAATCCTGTAGACACCTAAAAATTCTTTAGAAAATAAAGTATTTTTATTTTCTAAAAAAGTCCTTGATGACATCATCATTAATTAATTAATTAATTAATTTTTATGCCATTAAATCCCTTTATCTTAATTAAAAATATTTAATTAAGGAATCCCTCCCAAAAATGTTTAAATCTTATTTAAACATCATTTCCTTATTTATTAATTATTTAATTAATAAATTGACCAAAAATCCCAAAATAAATAATTTATTTATTTTTTGCCCAAAACTTGGCCAATTTCCTTAAGACCACTAACCTCTTCCAAAATCTTCTAATCCTTCTTTAATTTTGATTAAAGGCTAATCCCATCATTTCCTATCGCTAATCCCAATTCAAAATATTTAATTAAGATTAAATATTAATCCTCATGTTTATTAAAAATGTTTTAATAAATATCTCCTCAACCCAAACCCCTGAAATAAATAAAACTTTATTTATTTTCTAAAAAACCTTTTTTATCCTCATCCTAGGAAGTTCTAGACTCTTCTAGAAAGTCTTCATCCTCATCCAAAGCCTAGACTCTTCTAGAAGATGTCAATCCTTATCTTTGGCCCTAATCCTAATCCCCCCCTAACCTTGTCACATTCCCTAAACATGGGTTAAGACTTGCTAACCCAAGCCAAAGCCAACAAATATCTCCTCCTTCACCCACCCTCATTAAATGTCATCCACTTGCCCATCTCTAACATCCCTAATCTAATCCTAAGCCATCTCTAATCCTACCCTTAATCATTTGCACAATCCTAAACAAGCTTAAAACTTTCCTAAGCCAAGCCAAAGTCTATCCCCTCAAAATATCCCCTCCATAAAACTTTATGAAGCCCACAAAGCCATAAATGACTCTTACAAGCCCATTCATTGCTCTTACAAGCCATTATGAGGGTCTTTATGAGCTTTGAGCCTCCTTTGTTGACCCCTCAACCCCTCTTGCTCTAACCAATGACCCTGTGACATGTGTCACTCCCTGATTGATTGTAAAGAAGCACAATCCATGTGCTCTCCTCTCATTCAATCTAAACCTTCCATAAGCTTTCTCCCATCCTTGCATTCTACCCCTTGATCCCTCAAACCCTTTGCCTATTTAAGGAATCCTCTCCCAAGCCATTTTAACACAATCTAGAAAGTAAAGCCATAATGCCATTTTGAAAAGCCATTTTCACATCAAATCCATTCACCAAAAATCTATCAAAACTCTTCCATTGAAGCCCATTTGAGCATTTGAGCATACATACATAGTCAAGCCATCTTAGCTATTAGACACACCTCTACATCAAGTAATCATCCTCATTGAGAAAGCCTATCCATGGATCATATTCTTATTTGAGGACTTCACTTTGTCTCTCATGAATTTATGTTAAATTGGTATGCAAATGCTTTTTGATTGTTTTAATTTAGTGTTTCTAACATACTAAAGTAGCATATATATTTTGGCACGCCCGGTGGGACCCCGCATGGGTCATCTTCATTAGCTTTTTTAGTCGAGTTTTGTATGTCATTTGCTGATTTTGGCTAATTTTGCTTGTTTTTGTGATTGGTAGGATTTTATAAATTGGTTTTGTAGGTCCACATGAGCATGAAGAAGACAAGGGAACTCATAGTCTATCTCATAGTGTTTGCAGATTTTTCAAGCTTATAGGTGGACGAAGCACTTGGAATTCTTCTTCCTCTTCTTGTCTATATTCTTCTTCTATTCCATCTACTTCTTCTTCTTTTTCTTGAGGGATCTTGGCCTTTTTTTTTAAGGAAGCAAAATCATACACACTTTTTTTTAAGTGCTTAAAATGAACCCCCAAATCATACTTAAATCCATTAAAAACTAAAAATTTGCAAAAAATAAAATAAAATCTTTTAACAAGTGAAACTAAACCAATCCAATCATTTGCATCCTTGCAACATCAAGGTTTTAGATGCATACATGCAAAGTTAGGAACACTTCATTTTTGGGAATTTAAAAAGAACTTCAAGTTTCCATTTCAAAAGGTTCAAAATCAACACTAAGTGCACACTAAAATCTAAATCAAACTCAAAGCATCAATCAAAGATAAAATGAACCTCATCTGCAAATATTTTAAAGTTCTTTTAAAAATTTCATGAAAACTAAGAGTCCTAAATGGTTGCCAAAATTGTCCTAAAAAGCTTTGTTATTTGTTCCAAACAAATGTCTTGTTGCAAAATCTTGAATGTTTCTTAATTTTTTCATGCATCAAAACAATCTAGGAATATCATGTTTGGGCTTAAAACATGCAAACTAGAACACAAAATCTTGAATGAAAACCAAATTTCAAAGAGTCATTTTCACTTTTGAGTCCAAAACAATCTTGAATGATCTAAGGTTAAAACAAAGCACTTCAAAGTTCTTAAAACAACACGCAAAATCTCAATCTTGAATGCTCAAAGGAAAAAACTTGAATGTTTAATCACTTGTCTTTGAATGCATGTTGCTAAAATCACTCTTGAGTGCCATGGATTAAAATCAAGTTTTTTTTTTTTTTAATGAATGCATGATTAAAACAACAAATCCAATCTTGAATGACATAGATCAAATAATCATCTTTTGGGGCATAAAAAGAATCCACATTTTAGAAACTTTCTAAGTTATAAAAACAAATAAAGACACTTTGAGTGAATTTGTTGTTGGACTCACCCTCTTTAATCACCCATCATTCTAACCATTGGTTGCAATATCAGTGCCATATATGGGGATGGGTCTACCTAAGAAGGTGTAAGTGCTCCACAAAAATCAAATTCCACTCACTTGAGTTTTTATTGGTTTTTCTAAAATAGAAATTTTTTTGAATGCACATTAGTCTTGCTAACACTTCATTTGGGCATAAAAATTGAACAAATCTTAACGTGGAGGGCCTCCGGGCGCATGCTTGAAATCAAGCTTTACACACATCTTTGTTTTGGGCTTAAAACAAAATCACACTCAATCTTGAATGCATTTAAGAAAATCAATCAATATTTGACATGGAGGGCCTCCGAGCGCGCAGGTTTATTTTCTTGTTGACCCTAACTCTTCTTCTTGCTTGCATTCTTCAATAGATTTTACTTTTGTTGATGCTTCAAAATTGGAATAAACATTGTATCTTAAACATGAGTGCTTGAAAAGTCTAGATCAGCACACATAAGAATCAGTTGGTAAAAGAACAAACGTGTTTTTTAGCCCAAGGTCATCCAAATCTTCTCTCCCCTTGTCATCTTTTGAGGCTATCTTGGGTGCATAAGACTAGGATCCAAAACCTTGTTTCTTTTTTTAGGAGGCCTACTCAGGGATTTCATCACCCCTTGGGACGACCTCAACTCCAGTGTTCCAGTGGAGTATAAAGATTGGGAGGTGAATCCAAAGACACCTCTCTTGGGATCAAAATTATGTCACTCGGGCTAAGCCTCAAGGAACTTTATACCCTTGAGAAGTGAAAGAGGAGAAGTGGGTTACTGCTCCTCTCGGCTGTGTGACATCTTTTTGGTTTCATCTACAGATTTGGGCCTCACGTACCTTGCATATATCGAGGACTCCCTAGCTATACCAAATTTCATCCTTGTAGAAAGCTTCCTAGGATGTTGGTGTGTTTGATGTGCTTGCTCCAAACTTTTGTCTACTTGTTTGTTCATAGCTTTTGAATGAATGTTTGCCAACTTTGGTCAAAATCCCAGAAAACCAGAAATCTTCCAGTTCAAGGCATACTTAGCGTAGTCACTGCCTCATCAGAAAATCATCCAAGCTCCCCCGCCGCAACCAAATCTATCTAGTTCTTTGCTTTAGAACAATCCCAAATCCAAAGTCCATCCAAATCATCCCCCCAGCAAGCTAGCAACCCAATCCAAAATCACCCAAGCCTTTAAGGAATTGTTGTTACTTTGCTAGAGTTTGTTATCCAATCAATCTATCCAAATCCCTCAATCTCCCCAAGGTTATCCCTTTGACAGAGCTTTGTCTAGGGTAATCTAGCCTTGTCACTTGTCATCCCTCATCACCTTAAGCTAAAGGTTGGGATCCACAAGTGGTCAATCTCGTTTCATGCCCATAGGATCATTTGTCTATCCTCAAGTTGACACCAAAAGCCACCAATCCTGCACATAGGAAAGAAAATCTCTCACTTTTTGACAGCATACCCTTGAAGTTTTCCATCCATAGGAAAGCTAAAATCCTCCAGCCAATCCTCCTTAGGTCTGTCATGTAGCTTTGATTCTCTCTAGGAAATCTTTCATTAGCCAATCCAAAATCTACACTTAATCCAAATCCAACCATGAGCTTCCATGTTCATCCATATGCAAGACCCCACCCCCATCCAACTCATCATCAAAACATGAAATCCCAACCCTATCATGATGAGTTTGCTCGCATTGTCCTTTCTCCCGCTACATCCTATTCCAACGATGATGAAAATCTTGTTGACTATGACGGGTATCTTGAGAGCCTTAGATGCTTTCTGCCAACCATCCCCCAAAATCCAAGCATTCCTCCAAACTATCTAGTCATGCCATCTCATATCCCAGCTTCTCCTCCATCACCCAATCAACCAAGCTTCCAATCTTCCACCCCCATCACACTAGCTATTCTTGTCAATCCACCACCTCCACCTCCAACACAGGAGTCTCCCAGGAATCTCCTAGAGGAAATACAAGAAAAGTTGCCTCCAACAGTCGATAAGCCATGTCATCTAATCTACCCATGTGAAGTAGTCAGTGATGAAGCTTCCCCATCTATAATATCACCTCCATCTCCCATAGCTATCATCCCCATACCATCCATAAAATTTCTTAAAATCCTTCCACATCCTGCAAGCATCAAAATCCCACCACCTGTCAAATCCCTCAAAATCCTATCCACATCACCTCCAAGCATTTCCCAAATCTCCCGTAATGACCCTTATGCATCCATCTTCTACTCACCCATCTCCACTATCAAATCTCCCATCTATCCATCCATTACCTTTGAAGAATCCATCCCTTCACCTCCTATCACACCATCCACTCCAATCCAATCCTATCAAGATCCTGCCCAAAAGCATGTTGACATCCCCCAAAGCATAAACTAAGATATCATCGTACCATGTCTTCCATCCATAGTGCAGTCACCATCCCCTCCATCTCCAAAACCTCAAGCCATACCTCCTCTACTGCAGGATATCTTTTCATCACATCAACTAAATAAAGATCCTATCCTACCATCTCCTCCACTCCATGCTTCCATCTTACCACCTATCCAAGCTATTCCACCATCTATAATCTACCCTCTTGGTTCACTTACATTCATCCATGGTGGTCCCCTCTTAGCAGAAGAATTAAGAATAGTATCTCCCCGTTGTAGTACATCTAATAAAGCACTTCTACCATTTTCTACAAGCAAAAAGTTTCCTCAGCTTGTTCAAATGCTCAATCGATGGCATTACCAAGGTCAAGGTTTAGGACCACAAGAGAAAGGAATCAGAAAGCCTATTATTGCACAAAAGAATCTAGGATTGCATGGTCTTGGATATTTATCCAAAGGCTCACCATCTAAAAGTGTTGGTACATGCCATCCCCAAACCAAGCCTATCTCCAGGACCACCATGCCAGCCTCCCATCACTCCTTCAAGAAATCTTATGTCATCCCCTCTCCACCATCTTTGCAACCCAAAACAACCTACCGTATCCCCCCTTCATCCGCTAAATCCATTTTGGGTCCCCATGTCCCAAAATCTACCATCCTCCATCCTCCTATCAACCATCATAAAAATCATATTCCCTCCATTCCTATGCAAGATAAACAAAGGCACATATCAGGGCACATCATCCATCATCATCCCCCTACACGCTCTTCCATATCCTCTCCATATCACAAAGCTTCTCCTAACCATCTTCCCAAAGCTTACCACAGCAATGTGAATGCCAACTTCAAAATGCATAAAGCTAAAAATCCACATTCTAGGAAATCATATGTCTATTCTAAAAGACATACTCCAAAAAGGAAAAATCCAATAAAAGAATGCAAAACAATGCAAAAGCATATAAAAAGAAAATCAAAAACCATGTGGATCCCAAAGAAAAAAAATGAAACCCAATGCATAAAGGCATCCACCATTGCTAATCCCCCATCCAGTGACTTGTGTCCCCCATCTCCTAACTCCATCTTGGTTGCCTATATCCCCAAGCACGCTTCCACAAATCCTCCATCAAGCTCGCATCTACCATCTATCCCCCATATGCTCTTTTCACACCCATCCCAACATGTGCCAATGTTGATCCTATAAGCATCCCCGTCTCATGCTCCTTTCTAGACTTTTCATCCCTCCATTTCCTACCATCAATCCCATCAAATCCGATCTATTGCATAAATCACACATTCGGTGTACCAATAGCTAGCAACAAAATTGAATATTCCAACAGCTAATGAAAAATCCCAAAAAAGCCAAAAATAGCTGAAGAAAGCCAAAATCATTCCAGCTAAGTCCAAAGTCAAAAAGTCAAAAAAATAGAGAAAAATAAAGCGTCCACTGGTGAAAACTTGGAAATTCAAGCGCCTTGGACAAGTACCATGATGAAAACTTGGCAAACAAGCGTCATGCGTAATCCAACCATCCCCAGCTTAGCCTATCATCCTCATGCTTTTGGTCACATTTTTCCATCCAGCTCCATCTTCCAATTTATCCACCTATCTTTCATCCTCCAAATTTTATCTATCACTATCCACTTATCTTCTGCAACCTCACCCCATCATCACAGCTATCATCCATCTCCCTAGCGCCTTCATCTTTTCCATCCTAGCTTCAATCCTATCACATCCATCGTAAGCCCTCCTTCTGCATGTCATCTTCTGATTAGGGGCACTGCATTCCTTGGAGATCTTGTCTTGTCCATCTTCCCTTGTCATTGGTATCTCACTCTAGGCTATCCTCATGCAAATCCAATGTCATTCTCTTATTAGCCATTTACTCTAGCACCATCTATCAGCTCAGCTACCAGCTCAGCTACCACCAACCTTAGCATTGTCCCCATCCTTGGTCGCACATCTATCATCATCATTGGATGCATCATGCCAAATCCATATCTTCCACTATCACCTCATCCTTACCTTCTGCATCTTGCACCAACTTGAGCCATCCCGCTATCTTATCATCCGGAGCTCCTGTACAGCTTGTAAATATTCTTGTATCATAGCTTGTATATCCAATCTTGTCCAAAATATGAACAACCTTGTACATTTGTAACATATCTTGGTCTATCAGCTTGTACATCCTCTTTAGCTTAGTACCATTGTATCTATCTAGCTTTTGTGTTAGTTCATCCTTGATCAACATCTTGCACACACCGCACAAATCTTGGTTAGCTATTCCAATGCATCCTTTAGCTAGATCTCCTGTCACCAAAGTATTATCCTTCTCAGTTCAGCTTTCCCAGTGCATCACTCATCCAAATCCATCAGCTTAGGTGCTCTCCAATAGATCCTTGCAAGATATAGCTTTCCTCATGTCTGATCTTGGTCCGTTAGTACCTCATCCTACCCATCTCATTGGCAAACGGTTCTCTTTTGGATTTTTGCTTTCTTTTGATTTGGAATCTTCCCTTTTGGGTCTTGCAGTATCTTTTCCAAACAATCTTTTTGTTCCCTCCTCAAGGTTGCCATGATCTTTCATATCATGTATATTGCAAATGAGGCAATCTGGACGTAAAGTCTTGATCAAGTCTTTTGTTTGTTTTTTTTTTCTGCTTGTGGGTTACCCAGTGTCGGTTCCACTTTGATTCTTCTGAGATTCATGTGTGATGTTGGGACAATCCTTGTGTGTTTTGAGTCAGTCTGTCAGTCCTCTGGATAGTTGGTGAAAAGGCCTTGATGTTCTTGGTACCCTTGGTAATTAACCAACAGTCCTATAGCAAATCTAGTGCTCAACTACATGGTGGTACTTCTCTTTGAAGTATCCCCCTACTCAAAAAGCTTCAATGGATTCCCTTCATCTCCATTATCCCCCATTCATATCCAGCATCTGTCTCTCCTACCCCAGCTTTTGCATCAGTATCTCTTTGAATCAATCTTCACTTTGAGCTTTAGGGATCCACAATCCTAGTCTTAGGGATCCACCAAGCCTCATCTTTCGAGATCCACAATCCTAGTCCTAGGGATCTCCGAAACCCATCTTCTGCCAATCTGACTCTTTGAAATCCTGTTGCATTAGCTTTATAATCCCCTCATCCATCTCCCTATCCTAGATTCCTTTTTATAGTGCTCTGCCCCTTCATCCTCCACCTTCCCTAAAGTCTTAAGCTTGCTTTCGCTTATGCATCTGATTCTCCTTTATCATTCTCCTATAGTGAGAGTTTGAGCTAATTCAGCCCCTTCTCTTTGCCAATCTAAGTCTCCTTGCTAATCTCAGATTCTTGTATCTTTCAAGAAGCCATTGAGCCTCATTTTCTCTCCCTGCCACCTTCTTGAGGGGACATCTCTTAGTCTAGTCTCTCCTTCTTATCCAAGACTGGGGCAACTTTGTTGCTAAAACATCTTCCTCGTGTCATTTATATTCAAACTTCTTTGAAATAGTGTTATCTGAACACTATGTTAAAGAGGGGCAAAATGTAGACACCTAAAAATCCTGTAGAAAATAAAGTATTTTTATTTTCTAAAAAAGTTCCTGATGACATCATCATTTATTAATTAATTATTTTATTTATTTATTTATTTATTTTTATGCCATTAAATCCCTTTATCTTAATTAAAAATATTTAATTAAGGAATCCCTCCCAAAAATGTTTAAATCTTATTTAAACATTATTTCCTTATTTATTAATTATTTAATTAATAAATTGACCAAAAATCCCAAAATAAATTATTTATTTATTTTTTGCCCAAAACTTGGCCAATTTCCTTAAGACCGCTAACCTCTTCCAAAATCTTCTAATTCTTCTTTAATTTCGATTAAAGGCTAATCCCATCATTTCCTATCCCTAATCCCAACTCAAAATATTTAATTAAGATTAAATATTAATCCTCATGTTTACTAAAAATATTTTAATAAATATCTCAACCCAAACCCTTGAAATAAATAAAACTTTATTTATTTTCTAAAAAACCTTTTTTATGCTCACCCTAGGAAGTTCCAGACTCTTTTAGAAATTCTTCATCCTCATCCAAAGCCTAGACTCTTCTAGAAGATGTCAATCCTTATCTTTGGCCCTAATCCTAATTCCCCCCTAACCTTGTCACATTCTCTAAACATGGGTTAAGACTTGCTAACCCAATCCAAAGCCAAAAAATATCTCCTCCTTCACCCACCCTCATTAAATGTCATCCACTTGCCCATCTCTAACATCCCTAATCTAATCTTAAGCCATCTCTAATCCTACCCTTAATCATTTGCACAATCCTAAACAAGCTTAAGACTTTCCTAAGCCAAGCCAAAGTCTATCCCCTCAAAATATCCCCTCCATAAAACTTTATGAAGTCCACAAAGCCATAAATGACTCTTACAAGCCCATTCATTGCTCTTACAAGCTATTATGAGGGTCTTTATGAGCTTTGAGCCTCCTTTGTTGACCCCTCAACCCCTCTTGCTCTAACCAATGACCTTGTGACATGTGTCACTCTCTAATTGTCTGTAAAGAAGCGCAATCCATGTGCTCTCCTCTCATTCAATCTAAACCTTCCATAAGCTTTCTCCCATCCTTGCATCCTAGCCCTTGATCCCTCAAGCTTTTTGCCTATTTAAGGAATCCTCTCCCAAGCCATTTTAACACAATCTAGAAAGTAAAACCATAATACCATTTTGAGAAGCCATTTTTACATCAAATCCATTCACCAAAATCTATCAAAAATCCTCCATTGAAGCCCATTTGAGCATTTGAGCATACATACATAGTCAAGCCATCTTAGCTATTAGACACACCTCTACATCAAGTAATCATCCTCATTGAGAGAGCCTATCCATGGCTCATATTTTCATTTGAGGACTTCACTTTGTCTCTCATGAAGTTATGTTAAATTGGTATGCAAATGCTTTTGGATTGTTTTAATTTAGTATTTCTAACATACTAAAGTAGCATATACACATCCAACATAGGCAATCCCTTTGATATTGAAAGATAAAAGATGGAGATCAAACTCGTTTCCTCAATATCATCAAATTATTTTGTCTATTTTATATATCCTTATTGGATTTCTCTCTTAAGAAATTGAACTAGTGTCAGACTGGTTGCATATATAAGGCATGTAATCTAGCAGGGCACTATTATTGCAAGTGTATAAATATTAAAGGAATATAATAACATTGCTAAAAAACTATAAGTAGAATCATACCTATAGTAATATATGAAGAGAAACAAATCATCATATCAATACAAGCAATATTTAAAAGATAATTTTATATGTTTAAGGATCAAAATCAGACACAACAATAACATTATTTAGAACACTTGCAAATTTTTGTCAACAAATAAGGAATAGAAAATACATCAATATAAGTAATAGTAATTATAGTAATAATAGGAATAGATTATAGCTTAATTATAGTGTCATATTAAAGACACTTTCTAATAGGAATGTATTATAAATCACTTATTCTATGAAAATACATTAGTATAAGAAATATCTTCTTTGATATTTATTGTATTACTATAGAAAGTGGGATCTACTTGGGTTTCAAATTTACCAATGCAACATTCATCCATTATAACCCTAAATATATGCTACATACCACACAAAATGTGGGCACAATACCCAGCATAAAAGAGAATAGCACCAAAATAACACTTCTATGACAAAAAAGTTCTAACCTCATCTCTTGTAATACAAATGATGGGTTTTTTAGGGTTTTAAAAATTCAAAATGTAGTTAAGTTTTTATAATTCTATGGCTCAATCCATAAAAAAATTCTTGAATTGGAGAAATAAATTTGATAAAGTAATGATAAACAGGAACCTTAATGCATCTATCAAGCGAATAGATCTAGAAATGTCAAGGAAAAGATACAATTAAGAATTAAAGTCTCGCCACTTAATCAACCCTAAGGAAATAGTTTTTTAGATTGCTTAAACAAAATATTTGAGGAAAAAATAATGCTTTTGAAACTATTTAGAATTATTCTTAACTAAAGAACACAAACCCATAGTTGATGATCCAAAACACCTTACCATTGATGTTGAGCATACTAAAATGGTAAGAAGATTGCATATATAGATTGCAAAATGATTTAAAAAAGATATAATAGTGGACTATAGTGCATTAACATCAGGTATATATTTTACAATGATTACATGTATTTATAAAAGATTGTTGTCATGTATAAATTTTCAACCAATTAATTCCCCATGAGAAGCTTCCCTACAACTTACCTACTAACTAATCACTAGTACACAATAACATTTGAAAAGTTTATTTAGATAATACTACGCTATATTAATGTATAAATGGAATATAACTCTAAAGGGGCATGTAACTATTATTGATAGTCAGCTACCATGTTAAATGATAACTAAATTTTGATCCTTGGATTGTAATTCATTATAGGGATAAAAGTTATAATAGTCCAACCATCAACTTGTTTGATTTATCAAGTAAACCAACCAAAACCCTAGTTTTAGTGGTACTCTTGCAATGACTTCATGCATAGTTTTGTTTTCCTTGGAGTGACACTATGTGTATTTTTGAAGGAGGACTTAATGATTTGATTTCAATCTCGAAAGATAAGGCACTAGCCATTCCAAATATTTATATAGCTTTACATGCCTATGTGCATATGTACATCCTCCTTGTGCCTTGTTACACGTTGGCAATTTGTGCATGCAGGATGCCAATCATTTTGTACTCCACAAAATCCATATAAGTTTGATGACCCCTGCTCGAGAGCTATCAATAATTAAAGTTTATATCCATTATTATAAATAACTTAATTAATTAATTATATATATTATCATATTTAATATGAGAAAATTATCTCATTATCTTTTATTTAGGCTCATGACAAAAAGGCAGGTGTCAAAATCCATGCAACATTTCATGCAATATTTTTCCATTTAGATCAGCCACCCTTTTCTAACTATTCCAGCATCCACATCTAGCATGCCAAGACTATTATGGGGCTAAATTAACCTTCTATAGAACACCCCAACATCCCTCAATGATTGTTAATGTGAAACTAATACTTAAGATTTGTTACTAACAAGTGTCTAAAAAATATGTAGTATTTCATGTTGTAGGTAGGATTTGTCATAGTTAGGTAATGTAGGAGCCTTAAGATTTATATTTAGAACTCTAAGTTACATGAGAATCCCCAATCATAATACATTTTCATTGTATTTTTGTATGATGTATATATTTAGTTATATTAAATGGAAGATCATTTATGTTAATCTACTCTATTTTTTAAATTTGTGCATGATATTTTTAATTTTTCATGTGTTTAGTGCATGTGCATTCATCCCATAACTTCAAGATCTTTTTATTTGGATTGTCCTTAGAAGTACCACATCCTAGGTACCATGGGTGTAGAGTCATATAGTATTACAATATTAGCTAAATATGAGCTCCTACCAAGGTTGAACCTACTTTAAAATCCCCTCAAGTCTTTGCGACTCTGATATGCCTTGTACAACATGGAAAATGTTTCATAAAGACATTCAATATTTTTGAAGATGTTAACCAATTGATGACAGAATTAGTAAAAAAAGAATGGTTAATTCCCTTTCATTGTTTCATTACTCGCTGAATTAACTAGGCTCCTCTCTATCACTCATATTGTCTCATAGATATGAGGTTCATCTCTATGTCTTAATGTTCTACCAAGTTGTCTTGACCAAACATTGGTCTTTTTTATCTTAGAAAATACCCTAATTGACATAACTCCTCTTCTCAAATACAAAATCATTTAAAACTCAATAACACACAATGAACCTCCTCTACGCAATGATCAACATTCCTTGTCCATGGGTGACCCTACTCACCATGGTAATGAGGATGCTCTACATAGATGTTTTATTTTGTAACAACACCTTCTCATGTTAAGGAACCCTAACCAATGTTAGCACCAATTGAAAATATCGAAGATAAGGGAGATACTGTATGTGAAAGAGTCATATCAGTTGTTATGTTCATTGATGTCAAGCCTAAAATGGTAAGATATTATGTTAATTTGATAAGGTGCCAAATCATTTGAAGGATGTAGTGTTGATTGATGAACTTGATGAGTTATACTTAGATAGTATGATATGGGTTTTATTGTTTTACATGGTTTGATTAAGTGTTGAGATCATGCATAAGCAAGCTACGTTGGATGATAAAGAAGGAAAGAATTCATGAAGTGGTAAGACTAAGAAATAGTGATTTGCATTGAGCTAGATAGTGAGGTTGGTAAATGAAGGACTAATAGTCACCAAGCACATGTTCAGAAAGTGAAGGATGAAAAGTATTGACTAAGTAATAATAATGTTAATTGAGCTTAGTATCGACCAAGCGAGTGTAGTGTTAACTGAGCAAGGGAAAGATTAACAATTTCTAGAAGATTCAATTGGAGGCTGAAATTTGATGAAAATATGGATTGATTGAGAAGTTTCTACGATAATTAGAATCAAGTTTGTAATGAGATCTATGGCTGAAGAAATTCAAATAAGATATGATGAAGGGGATATAACTATTTGAAATGAAGCTCAAAGTTCAAGGAGAAGGCATGTTAACCGAGTGTCTAGATGCAATGTATCTAAGCTAGATGAAGATCAGATGGTAGTGATTAAGAAATAAAATATTGGAGAATCTAGTAAAGTAGAAATAAGTTGTCTATTTAAGAGATGAACAAGATGTTCATTTTCTCTAATCAAGTTGATATTGTAATTGATAGCCAAAGGGTCATCGAGCAGTGTAGCATTATAAAATATAGCTAGTGTAGTGTGAAGCTAATGTGTGAGTGTGTGGATTGACCAAAAGGAAGAAAGAGGAATTAAATGATGAGAAAAATGGAGATCTAAGCATTATTCTGAGATCATTTCAATGTTACTCTCTAACAATTGTAGTGAAAAAACTCTTAATCAAGTGGACTTAATAGTCCTATTTGTAAATCCTTTTATAAGGTGACATTCCTTTGAATTTTTGTAAGACTTTAGAGAAGGCCACTCAAGTGAGGAGTGATAATGTCTAGATGATCTTTGGTGTAAATCCCCTAACAAGGTCACATTAACAATGTGCATGTAACCTTTAACTAGGTTAGCTCCTAAAAGAGCTCACTTCAATAGAGTGAAAGAATTTTGGGTTATCAGTCCCAGGTGGTTGTTCCCTTAACAGGGTTTCCACATTAAAAATACTTGTGTCAAAATGTGTGGATTTTGATTGTGTTGCATCTTACTTGATGTTTACTATTTATTGCTAGAACTCGGTATATAAGTTAACAATTTACTATCAAAGTTTGAATTGGTTATTACTGTAAAGATTGATATTGTTATCGAGCTTGTAAATTGAAAGTTAAAGTTGTTAAGATTATGAAAGTGTTACTAAGGGCCTGTGGATAACTAATTCACCCGCCTCTCTATTATCTAACAATTGGTATCAGAGCTAAGTGTTCAAAGAGGAACTTTTAAAGGGACTTATGCAAAAGATCCAAAGATGTATAAAAGAGAGGTTCCTAAGTTGAACAAGGAAAAATTTGTATCATGCATGAAAAAGAAGGATGAGATTTCACCTATTAAGAATTAGAGAATATGAATAGTACTATCTAGATAACCAATACACTTCACCACCACTTTGCCCAATGATAGTTACATAGATGAAGGAAAAACAAGAATACAATACCCTGGTGATAGAGATTGCTTCTTCTCTTACTGATGTTTAATTTGATGATGTGAAGGATTGTACTACTATCAAATAAATGTAGGATAATTTTGCACTTGTTCATGGAGGGGATCACGAGGAAAATTTGATGACATGCAAATGAAAGAAGGAGAGAACATTGCACAATACACTAACCAAATCAAGGAAGTAGTTACTGACATCATAGATGATGGAGGGATCGTAAGTGATGAAAATGTTGAAAGTAAAGTACTAAGAATCTTGCTTCCTATTTATGCTATTAGAGTTTCAACTATTCAAGAATTCAGAGCTATTCCTAGTAATGTCTTTACTATTTATGCTTTGGTCAGTATATTGCCTTCTTTTGAATTGACTAACTTTGATAATAGTTTACATAAGATAGAAAATGCTTTCAATTCATCTCAAACTATTGGAATTTCAAGGAAAGATAAGAGTAGAAAATATGAGAATTCCTATGATTCAAATGAGAAAGAGAAATATGAGTTAGAAGCATTGTTGGCTAGAAAAATACTGATAGGAAAAAAACTAAAATTCAAAGGTAAAGTGTCCTTGATATGTTTCAAATGTAATGAAGTTGGTCATATTGCATCTATGTGTCCTAAAAAGAGAAAGAGTGATAGGAATGACAAGAGAGAGAGAGAATAAATATCAAAGGAACAAATATTATAAAGACTAAATAAATAAGTCATGTTACATAGTTGAGAAAGAACACAGTAAATCAGAATTTGGTAATGAAAATGAAAGTGAGGAAGTTGTGTATGTTGTTGTGAACCAAGATTTAAAGGAGGAAAGGTATGAAACATAAAAAATCCTTATATCTCATGTTGGTAAGAATGATACATAGATTATTGATAGTGGTTTTTCTCATAACATGACTGGTGATATTGATAAGTTTGATAAACTTGAAGAGTGTGATGATGGATTTGTTAAGCTTGGAAATTATGTTCCATGTCCTATAAAAGGAAGAGCTTCACTAATGTTTAATGAAAAGATTAGATGTGATGATGCTTATTAGGTTCAAGGTTTGAGATACAATTTGTTGAGTGTTGTACAACAAAATAACATAATTCAGTAATTGGAGTTTCAAAACAGAAAGGTGAAAATCTTTGATGTTGATGGAGAATTGATTGGAATTGGTGAACAAACATGAGGTAACCTATTATACTTGGATTCTAATATAGATGCATGTCTTTTTGCTAAAGTTGAAGATGTTTGGTTATGACATAAGAGATTTGTTATGTTAACTTTGATAACATGGTTAAAGTGACTAGAAAGATGAAAGTAAGAGCTATGTGTAAATAATGTCAACTTGGTAACATGACTAAGTCAATTTTATCAAGAAAAATAGATTCCATTAATGATATCTCGGAGTTGGTTCACACTAATCTTTGTGGTGCTATGAAAGTTGAAAGTTATTATTGCAATAAATACTTCATTCTATTTGTTGATAATTATTGAAGAATGATGACTGTAATATTTCTAAAGTTAAAATATTATGCATCTGATATGTTCAAATGGTACAAGGAAAGATTTGAAAAGGAAAATGGTAAGTAGTTAAAATGTTTAAGATCTAACAGAGGAGGTGAATTCACATATGATGAGTTCACTAATTTTTGTATTGATCATGGAATTAAAAGGCAATTGTCTGCACCTAGAACACAACAATAGAATGACATTGTAGAAAGGAGAAACTGGTCCATTATTGATTGTGCTAGAATATTGCTTATTAAAAAATTAGTTGCACAATTTTTTTGGAGAGAGATAATGAGTTTTTTTTACACACTTAACCAAGTTTAGTTAAAGAAAGGTACAAACAAGACACCCTATGAACTATGGTATGGACACACATTGAATGTAAGTTATTTTAAAATATTTAAAAGTAGGTGCTATTCATAAGGATTCTAGAAGTGGAAAGTTTAATTCAAAAGGAAATGAAGGAATATTCCTAGGATACTCTACAAGGAGAAAAGTGTATAAGTGTTTGAATAAAGTGATTGACACTATGGTTGAAAGTGTGAATATGATAATTGATGAGTTTGTAGATAAGAATGATGAGGAAAGAAAGAAATAACCTAAAGACTACAATAGATTTGTCTATGTACAAGAAGGAACACCTAATACCTTGCCCAAGCAAAAAAATGAGTCACAGTAGAGGATTACCAAACAACAACAAAGAGCCCTTGAGCAACACCATGTAATACCCAAAGAAAAACCAGAGCACACTGAGAAGTTGAGCCCTGACTTAATGCTAAAAATATTGGAGTCATGAGAAGGAGCAAGATAAGAAATAACACATGCATACTTTTTGAATTTGAGCCTATAATAGTAAAAGATGCACTTGAAGATGAAGATTGGATCAATGCAATGAATGAAGAGATAGATTGAATTGAGAAGAATAACACATGGACACTGGCAGAGACCCAAGGACAAGAATGTGATTGAGACCAATATTGGAAGGAGTTGTTAGTCTCAAAATGGTTTTTGACACTTGAGTGCCAACACACTTAATCACTTTCTACATTGGAGCTGAGTACACCATGTATGCCAAGTAACAACATGAGCCAAGTCAGGGAAGCCTTCAGATGTCGAGTGATCTTCAGGTGCCAAGCATGATACAAGTTCCTAGTGACATTTGAGTATCGAGTCATAGATGATGCCAAGAAATATAGAAATACAACAAGTGCCGAGTAAGCCAGTTTAATATAAGTGTCGAGCATCAGAGATCAGTAAGTGCCAAGCAACACAAAATGCACATATGAGTTTGTAACATTATAAATTCAGATGTAAATCATTTTTATGGCTGACATATGATAAATCTCGAAGGATTAAAAGATAAGATCGAATCTTTTATTTTTCCCATGCAATCAGCATGCAGCCAATAAGAAAAATGGAGAAGGCATGCAGCCAATTGTAAATGTGCAAGGAATAAGCAAGAAATAGAGATTCAATATGGATCGTAGATCCATACCTAACCCTAAGTCTTCAAATTTTTTTATAAGGAAGAAAAAATCACATTGAACCCTATGGTGGATGGACGAGGGTGTGCAAGGAAAAATAATTCTCAGAGTAAAGAGTATCATATCACAGAGGATCAAGATCAGAAAAAATAGATCAAGTGCCTGTATTCAGCAATCGAAGGATTGTAAGCTATCAGGTTTACTATACCTAATACTCTCCAGCAATTGTATTAGAAAGAAAATCCTATGGTAATAGGTTAGCTTAGCAGCTATTTTGTAAATCCTATAAATAGGTGACGAAATCCTTTAGTAGGGTAACACTTCTTGTAAAGTGTTTGAAATCCTTTAACCAGGTCACTATTGATACAGTGTAAAGCTTTTAACAAGGCAGGCCTTTAATTGGGCAGACCATCAGAAGTGGTTAAACCTTATTGCTGTAGTAATTTTTGTGGGTATCATCCCCACCCCAGTTTTACCTTCTTATTCTTGGAGGGTTTCTGGGTTACCAAAATCTTAAGTGTTATGCTTATGTGTTTTTCATAATTGTGTGATATGTTTATATGCATGCAATTTACTTTTAGTTTTAAAAAAAAAAGGTTTTAATGGTCAAAGCACAATACTTCTGATTCACCCCCCCCCTCTCAGAAGCATTATTCCTATTTGAATATTCCAACAGGAGTAAGAACACTACTTGCATATGTTGCATACAAAATATTCAAGGTCTACCAAATAGATGTCAAGTCTGTATTTATGAATGGAATTCTAGAGGAAGAGGTATACATTGAGAAACATCCTAAAGGATTTGTGGAGAAATATAAGAGGAACATGGTATGCAAATTGCAAAAATCCTTGTATTGATTAAAGAAGGAACCCCAAGCATGGTGTGAAAGATTTCAATAACAATTGGTTTTGTTAGAACTAGTAACAACAATAATATATACTTAAAGAGTGAAGTTGAAGATAAGGTCTTAATAGAAAAGATTTTTTTGATGACATTATATTTAGAGGGAATGAATTGATGTGTAAGTCATTTTCTCATCAAATGAGTAAAGAATTTGAGATGTCTATGTTTGGTGAGATAAAATTATTGATAGTTTTACAGCTTCACCAAACTAAAGGAGAAATATATGTTAATTAGTCTAAATACATCAAGGAGATATTGAAAGCATTTGGCATGGATGAGTCAAGACTAGTAAGCACATTTATGATCACTAGATGTAAATTTTCTAAGGAAGACAACTCAAAAAAAGAGAATGAAACATCGTACAAATCTATGATTGGAAAGTTGCAATATATAGTTCATAGCAGACCTAATATTGCACATACAATTGGTATAGTATAACTACTTATTAGTTTCTAATTGAAGCTTACAATTAGCTTTGTCGTTATTGTAAAAGGTGGAGTGATGTAGAGAATGATAAAAAGGGGAAGATATGATATGAAACATGTTATACAAAGGGGGAGAAGTATTGAATAGGAGACAATGCATGATGATGAGAGAAGGAGTAATGAAGATCAGTTACATGAAGAAGTTTTTGAACAAGAAATGAAGTATATCTAAAGGGGGAGCATATAGAGCATATGAATGGGGTTACAAGTTGTAGATAGAGTGGAGAACCTAATGAAAACAAAACTAAAGTTTGAAGATCAAGTTGGACAGAGCTGGTGAAGATGTTGGTACAGGATGTTTTGTTTCATAATGTGATAGCATGTTGCCATCAATGTTAAAAGAGGGGATTTTTAGCCACAACTTATAATGTTGAAGATAAAAGAGATATTGTATGCGAAAGAGTCATATCAGTTGTTATATTATCATTGATATTGGTCCTAAAATGATAAGACATTATGCTAATTTAGTAAGGTCAAATCATCAAAAGGATGTAGTGTTGATTGATGAAGAGGATTTTTAAAGATAATGATGAAGAAGAGAATGCAGTGGAAGAAAGTATGTGAATTTAAATGGGCACTTGATGAGTTAGAATTTGACAATATAATATTGGTTTGATATGTTTACATGATTTGCTTAAGTGTTGAGAGCATGTATAAGAAATCTATGTTGGTTGATTAAAATGGAAAGAAGTCATTAAGTGGAAAGACAAAGAAATAGTGAGTTGCATTGACCTGGGTAGTGAGGTCGGTAAATGAAGGACTAATAGTTACTGAGCTCATGATAAGGAAATGAAGGATGAACAATATTGACTAGGCAATAATAGTGTTAACTAAGATTAATATTGATCAAGCAAGTATTGTGTTAACTGAGCAAGGGAAAGGTGAACATTTTCTAGAAGATTCGATTGGAGTCTAACATTGATAAAAATACTGATTGATCAAGAAGTCTCTAAGATAAGAATGAAGTTTTTTATGAGATCTATGACTGGAAAAATTTAAAGATTTGGGGAAGGAGATTTAATTATTTGGAATGAATCTCATGTTGATCTCAGATTGGTTTTAACAAGTGAGTGTCAATGCACTTAAGCCATTTACTCAGTTCATGCCAAACTAGTAATACATGTCGAGCACAACATGTAAGTATTAGACCATGCCAAGTTACAATGAGTGTCAATTCACTCATGTGCCAAGCAGATAGACCATGCCAAGTGATTCAAGTGTCAAGTAAATAGTGGATGCCGAGTAATGCAGGTGTCGAGTCACAGTATACCAAGCAGTGCATGTCAAGCATCAGTGACTTCGTATGCTAAGTGACACGGTTTTGACATATTTGTTTGTAATGGCACAAACAACTATGTAACCATTTTTGAGCTGACTTAAGGATATATTATGATCATTTGGAGATAAGGATGAATCTATATTTGGATTATCCATATAATTACATGCAACCAATCAAAAAATGAGAAAGTTTAAGCGGCAAAATGGATGAATCTCAACCATAGATTCATACCTAACCCTAAGCCACCAAAGTCTTCTTAAGGAGGATGAAACCCTAAAATCTTTATAGTAAATGATGGGTGAATGATCAAATTGAGAGAGTGAACTGGATAGTTTGCAAAGCATTTAAGGTGACTTAGAAGTAAGAGTGAATTGCAAAATTAGTTAGAGAAGAATAGAGGATATAGAGAAGGATACAACATTGAGACATCAGATCATGAAGGATCAATTAGAGATTGTGTAGAGGTGATTTGTTATCAGGCAAGCAAGTGCCAATCACAAGATCTATGCTAAGACATTTTAATAGGTGATTTTAGTTAAATCTCTTAATAGAGTAGTCCTAACAAGTTGTATGAAATCCTTTAACAAGGTGCTTACTTAATTGTAAGTTGAAGTCCTTTAACTAGGTACACTTCTAACAGGGTGTTGAAATCCTCTAACAAGGTGAGACCTAACAGTCTTTGTAAGCCTTTAATAGGGCGGACCATGATTGACGGTCAAATCATTGTAACCTTCATTGGATACACTTTATTGCTGCACTAGTGAAGATTTGTGGGTGTCATCCCCACCCCAGTTTTATCTTCTCACGTGGAGGGTTTCTAGGTAATCATATCTAGTGTCATGTGTGTGATTGATTACATGTTTACATGATTTAGATTCATATGCTTTACATGTTATTTCAGTATATTAATGCATGTGATGAATGAATGGTGAAAGTTTTATGGGTCCAAGTTTAAACTCCTGATTCACCCCCCCCGCCCCCAAGTTTTCTCTCTTCCCACTTGTAATTCCAATAGCTCAAAGTTCAAGAAGAATGCATGTTAACCAAGTGTCTAGATTTAAGGCATCTAAGATAGATGAAGATCAAATGGTTGTGATTAAGAAACAAAACATCAAAGAATCTAGTGAAGCAAAAATAAGCTGTTTATCTAAGGGATGAATAAGATGTTCATTTTTCCTAATCCAATCAATATTATAATTGATAGCTAAAGGGTTACCGAGCAATGTAGCATTGTGAAATATAGCAAGTGAAGTGTGAAGTTTATGTGTATGTGAGTGGATCATCCAGAAGGAATAAAGAGGAAGAACAAAGGAAAAATGATGAGTGAAATAGAGACCTAGAACAACAAAGCTAGTTTTATTATTCTCATATCATTTCACTAATACTCTCTAATAATTGTAGCAAAAAATATCTTAAACGAGTGGATTTAACAGTCTTATTTGTAAATCATTTATAAGGTGGCATTCCTCTGAATGTTTGTAATCCCTTTAGAGCTCTCCACTGAATTGAGGAGTGATAAGTTCTATATGATCTTTGTTGTACATCCCCTAGCAAGGTCATATTAACAATGTGCATGTAACTTTTAACCAAGCTAGCTCTTAATCGAGCTCACTTTAGAAGAGCAATTTTTATTTGGTTATATTGGTCCCAGGTGGTTTTTCCCTTAATAGGATTTCCACATTAAAAATAGTTGTTTCAAAATGTGTGGATGATGATTGTGTTGCATGTTACTTGATGTTTATTGTTTATTGTTGTAACTCGATATATAAGTTAACAATTTACTGGCAAAGTTTGAATTGGTTATTATTGTGAAGATTGATATTGTTATCGAGCTTGTGAATTAAAAATTAAAGTTTTTAAGTTTCTAAAAGTGTTACTAAGGACCTATGGATAATTGATTCACCCCCTCTTAGTTATCTAACAACCAGGACCTCACCCCTATGAGATCTAAAAATTGAAAAAAAGAAAGTCTAGGATGTGAGCAATCCTAATTATGTTAGAGAATAGAACACCCTTGACTTCACAAGAGTTGAAAAAATATTGAATAGACTTAACTAAATGTAGAGTGATGGAATGGATAATATTTTTTAACCTTATGAATTTAAAAGACAAAAATTGTGCCATCTTAAATTAGACACACTCCAATTTAATGAAGGTTTAGCACCTATTTAATGTGAGATCATCAATCTCCTTGTGTCTTTCATTTTATGTCCTTCCTCCTAGGTGGGATCAAGGTAAAACCTAATAGATCCTCTTTAAAGCTCCTATTTTCATGGTGTTAAGCTTGAGGTAGGATCTATTTCCCCTAGGTCCTTTCTTTCATCCATTTATCCACTCGGAATCTTCTCCTTGCACCATAATGGTTATATCTCAGACTCTACACCTGATTCTAGAGATCTGAGACCTTTTTTGGGATCCTGACAGGATCCTAAAGGTCCTGAGACCTGGTTGTCAAGGGTGCAGTATACCCTAATAGGGACTTATTTTAGGTCTCCCCTTTGGGTCTTGTGTCTAGATATGTTTGGGGTGTTATTCCCTATGAAGGTTAGCCTATGGGAGTTAGTCAATTTTGAGCTCTATATAAACCATTTAATTTGCTCCATTTCTAATCCACAATCAATGCATTCACAAGCAAGGATCATTCTCAAGCTCTCAAATATTCAAGTTTCAAGCCTTCAAGTCTTCAAGCATTTGTTCAAGCATTCCTCCATTGAAGATCAAGGATTCAAGCATTCAAGAAATTGAAGCAATGTATCGTCAATATCTTGTTCAATTCATTAAAGATACTTTTTTGTACCTTATACATCCATTCATCTTCATCTTCTTGCCCCAAATCTGTTGGTGGAGTAAGCACATTACATTTGATTCAAGAGATCTGACTATTGTAAGGTGAATTCGTATATTTACTTTGCATTCATGCGATTTCAATTTAAGATTAATTCCTAAACTAAGGTTTGAGCAAGGAAAACCCCCCATCAACAATAATAAATCCTTTTTTATTGCAGGTTGCAAATATCAAATCGACAAATAGGTTGTAAATTGGAGTACTCTTTTTGGCTTTTTTTGAAACTACAAAATTAGAATCAACGTCACATGCCATCATCAAGGGTACATTGCACCCCTAAATATTCTTTTTTTTTTCAGAAGATCTAGTTCACCCCTGATAGTTTGTCAAAATATTTCTAGGTTTTGTCTAGCTACATAGTTTCATGTCAAGATTTGACAACTTACATTCATTTTGATCCGAACATTAAGTAGAAAACAAAATTCAAAGGTGTTTTCCTTTACCTTCTTTTTCCTTTGAGCATATTTATCTTTCATCACATACATACACTGAGGGTTTTCAATGAATTGGATATCTTTCTCCTATTCTTCCTAGACCTTAGTTTGCATTAGTGCTCCTTTCTTATTTGATCATCACTAATCTCTCTAGACCTAGTTCTCTAGAATTGGGGTTGAAAGGATTCTTCTCATTGTATTATCTCCTTATGTATGCATATGTATGTGTAGGTTGTGTGATGAACTTAGGTTTTATCCTTGAATCACATTTCCTCCACACAAATACATCATGAACTTGGCAAAGATATGTAATCTCAATTTGACCAAGACAATGAGACAAATAATAAGAAGTAAATGTAGGAAGTGCCCTTGAGTGGATAGTGTTGTGGTACATTAAAAATATGAATTTAAAAAATGAATAAATATGAAAAATTAAATTTCACCAATATTTGATACTAACAATATTTTCTTTTGTGAATTGTCTAACATGATATATTTAATATTCTTCATTTCCAGTTACTTAATTCCTTAGCTCAATGAATTATGGTGATTTTATCTTTGTTCTTATAGTCTAGATATGCTTTGTGGAAAGAGTAAATAGGTTGACATGGATCATTTTCTAGGGTGGTTATTAGTTTAGATCTAAAATAGTATGTGACTATGTTCAATGTTCAATTTTTATGGTTATTTTTGCAATTTTTCTATGTTCAAGTATTTCAATTTGGTATATTATATTGAAACAACTTATCATAACTAATATGTCAAGTTCCATATATAACTAGTTCTAAGATGATTAGTGTACTTGTGGCATCATTTTTCTTAGTTTGTGATGGTTATAGACTAAAATTTTGATAGCTCAATTTTTTTCCTATGGCTCATCAAATCATGTTAGATAATATAAGTGAAGAACAAAATAGGAAGACACTTGTTAGATTGTGATCTAAATTCAAATGAAGAGGTGATTGAAAATGTTACTATCCCTACAAAAATTGCAAAGGCCTAAAGATTACTAGAGTTAACATAAAAATAGTTAAGAAGCATTGTAGTAGTCATGATCACATTGAAGGGGGGTATGAATACCATCCAGTGGTAAGTTGTTCATTATATTGTTTTAAAAATTCATAGAGATAAGAGATCTCTTAATGATGCAATCGTGATCATGGTTTATTTATGTTGATCATTTTTATTTAGGTCGACCTCCCCAAGGAACATGATATGGAACACCACAACACGAAGAATATGGTTTTAGAAGTGGAGGGAAATGGATGTGTGAATATCAAAGTTGAAGATAATGTTCCCATGGAAGATTAGGATCATCCACTAGAAAAAAAAATTGAAGGTGATGGTACAAATGTGTCCACTCATGACACATTTGGTACCATCATAGGTGATGATGATGATGAAGATGACATTGTTGTTCATGATATACCTCTACTTGAGAAGACATATGTTACCTTTTACGAAGGGTCCCAAACAACTCTTCTCTCTATTGTATTGTTATTGGTGAACTTGAAGGTTATGAATGGTTTATCCAACATAACAATGGCATGTATGTTAAAGTATGTCATATATGTCATTATAGTTAATAAAGAGTGAATCATGTTACATTAATATTGTTCTATGAAAAAACTATATTTTTTGTTGTAGATTGATAGGTGAGATTTTGTTGTGACCATCAAATATTCCACCTTGTTCATACCGAGAATTATCTTGCACTATGAAAGATATTGGAATGGAGTATCAAGCAATAATTGATTGTCTCAATGATTATATTAGATATCATAAATAATATGAATTTTCATGAGAATACCTTGAATTTCATACAAGTAGATATCGAACATATCAAATAACAGAAAATGTGTCTCGCAAGGTTCTGTGTTACATTCCCATTATTCCATGTAGGCAATGGTTATTCCGGTGTAGTAGCTTGGCTTAATTTATGGATTTCTATACATGCAATAGAAGTGGAGAATATATATTTAAATTTATGTTGATGCTTCAACATTTATGGACATAAAGGCAAAGTGGTCGCACTTTAAAGAATAACCTCGTAGTCTCATCCTTTTGTTGGCAACACACAGTTTGAATCCATTTGGAGAGATGAGATCTATTTACCCAATGTGACCTATTTTTTTTATCAACAATAAAATTCCTCCATGGATGTCAATAAAGAGGGAGCACATCATGTTGGCAATGATTATTCCAAGAAATATTTTTCATTTGATATTTATGTACATTTAATTATAAATTATGCAGTAAAATGGTCACAATAATTATGTAATGTTGTTCATTCAACTAGGTAAGTACCAATTTGAAGATATGAATGTATATATTGAGCCTCTTATCGATGATTTGTTGGAGTTATGGAAAGGTGTCGCTATGTATGACATCTCTAGACCAATAGGACAAAGACAGTTTCAATTCCATACTATGCTTATATGGAACATACATGATGTCGCAGGGCTAACACATTTTTGTGGCATGTTAAAGTGTTCAAGTTGTGCATGATAATTATAATTATGAAAATGAACATCTTTAATCCAATTATATCATTATCTTGTAGGACTTCAAACAAAGGAAAATTTTGCATGTCCATTTTTTGGTCCAAAGATGAAGTCTCGTCGTTCAAAAACTTTATGAAAGCATGTTTTTGATGGGTATAGGCACTTCCTCCATATGAATCATAGGTATCGATGTACCAAAAAATGTTTTTCAATGGAGAATAAGAAACTACATCAAAGCCATGAAGGATGACACCTCTCCTATCGAAGTTGAAATATAATAGAACTAATCTTCAAGGTAATGTCATTACACCTAATAGTTTATGTTTGGAATTTATATTTTTCTATTGTGTTTTGTTTACTGGTGACATAACTGATGATTGTGAAGGTCAGAAATGCATCAATGACCACCTTCCAAAGGGACTAAATTGTTATACCAAATAATTTTATAAGTTCCCTACTATAAGAAGCTACAAGTTGTGCATTTTTCTTGATACTATGCATATTGGAAAGGATGTAACAAAGACATTATGAAAAATATTGGATAGAAGGCATGACAAAGAAAAAATTATCAAAATTTGTACTAGCATTCATGAATCCACTCATGAAATGAAAGATCTCATTCAATAAAATACCTAAGGAGACCAGATCAATATAAGTGTCCTTCCTTAGTTATTAACAGAGCAACAAAAAATGCTATAAAATAAGTCATACAAAAAAATGCAATTTCCCACAGGATTTATTTCAAATAGAAGTAATCTCATATCAAAGAAAAGAGAATTTGGCCCAAGGTTAAGAATACATGATTGGCAAACCTGAATCAAGGTAATTCACATTGTTATGTATTTACTATATATTTATAAATTGCATGTAGTTTTCATTGTATTATGTTAGAAAATAATGAAATGGTTAATTTATAATTGGTGTAGTATGTGATACCTCTATTTCTCCCAAACCAATTTGACAATGATGTCAAGTAAGTCATACATAATCTTGGAAACTAAATGAGGTAAGTAGTGAAATTTCTTTAATTTATTGTATATGTAAATTATATTTGTGATATGTTTTTCTCATTTTGTAATATATTGTATATTATTTTGTAAAGTCTCGTACCTATATGTTTTATGTCTTGAATCTCTTGTAAGTGGTTGTCATCTAAATAAATCCTTAAAGAAGATGTAAAATATTGGAAGAGAAAAATTCCTCATCTAATGTGTGAAATGAAAAGTGTCTACCTTCAAAAAAATTCAATGCACAAGAACACTACCTCATACACCAAGTTGGACAAATTGAAATGTGTGGACCTATACGCACTAGGTCAATGTGGATGGTTGAGAGGCACTTGAAATTTTTGATAGCTTTGGTTCAACAAAGAGCACATTCTAAGGGTTCCATGGTGGAGGGATATATGGTATACCAGACTATGGTGTACATTATTGAATATCTTCCTTTAGAGTACGAAAGTGGAAATACTCCACCCTATATGCAAAGGAAGGGGGAAGACCAAGATCCATCCCTTTTGATTAGATTAGATTGATGCAAGAGGAAGTATCAATGCAAACCTAATGGGAAAAAGGATGAATAACTGGGATTTATTTCCCTCTCACCTCCACCTTAAGAGTGTTTACACAAGCAGAGAAATAGAAAGAGAGAAATGACATACCTCACCAAGTATAAACTTGAAAAGGGTTGTCAAATGACATCAAAAATTGTTGTAACCTAGAAGATAGGCCAAAAATTGTGTGACAAACAACATGCAAAAATCGTTTGACAATCTGTCAAGGCCAAACTAGATGATCAGGGCTTACCTAGTCAACTCTAATAGAATGAGTGTGATGATGATTTTGTCTTCGTGGTTCTGCATAGAGCTAAAAAGGATATCCAAATCTGTAACTTGTTTCCCAATCTAAGATCCAAAACCTACAAAATGAAGGATTGTGTTTATTGGTTACTTGGGGAGGCAAGGTTTGCCTCAATAAAACCCCAATTTAGAAATTAATTGTGAATTGAAATAAAGATAGAGTGATAGCAATTAATAGTGAGAGATCTAATACAAAGCAATGTAAATCTATGAATATGCTCTTAAATTTGAAATGTAATCAAATATGTAGATGCAATAGCCTTGACTCAACTTCAAAAACCCTAGGAAAGGAAATGTTAGGATTAAAGAGACAAAAATAACAATTATATTCAAACATAACCAATATCATAAAATAATAAACCACATAGAAGAGAACACAAGACACAAAGATTTAATGTGGTTAACCCAATCCCTGGGCTACATCCACCAAACAATTAGTCTAATATTCTTATTATCCAATAATTACAACCTGATTATAATATGTATTCCCTTATAGCTCAATGTTGTCGCAAGAAGCTAAAATCTTATTATAGATTATAAAATCCCTAACCCTAAGCCATTTTATACAAGCTTTTTGTCACTTATAGAATTAGGGCTAGAATAATTCATCCAATAGATAAATAACACCCAATGCCTTTTACAATAATAAAATTAGTTGAAATTTTTGGGGGGCTACCCCCAAGAGCCCTCGTGGGGACATTTCCCCTCGACCCCACCATGTATTGTGATAGGGAGTGCACCTAGGGATCCACCCTAGAACCTTGCACGGGGCACTACCCTCAAACCCCTATAGAAATAATCTAGGGGAAACTGCACCAAATAAAGAGGGAAAAATTAACCTTCGAGTCTAATTAGGATTCACATCACAACGGGAAATCAAAGTGAAACCAAAACCTTCATGAATGAATGTTCTTGAAATCCACCTTATGAGTGTATGTAGATGAATGTAGATCTTGAAAGGATAAATGTAGAAGATGCAAGAAAAGATCTTGAATGTTGAAAATGCACTAGTAGATCTAGCATAAAATCCTTCAACAACTTGAATGCATGAATCATGGATCTTCAATGGAGAGTGTGCTCGAATGCCTTGAATGCTTCAAGAATGCTTGATAACTTGAGATCTTGAGCGCTTATGAATTCATGATGTGAAAATGAGGAAATGGAAGGGCTTATATAGGATTCAAGATTTAGTAACTCCCATAGGCTAACCTACCTAGAAATTAATATCCTAAGGTTATCTAACTACAAGACCTGAAGAGAGGGCCCAAAATATGGCCCAATTAGGGATGCACTACATCCTTGATTGGCCCATTAGGGGTGCATTGCATCCCTGATTGGGCAAGGATGCACTATTTCCCTACCAATTAGGTTCCAAAACCTCTAAAATCCCTTCGGGATCCCAAAATAGGTCTTGAATCCCAGAAATCAAACACAAAGTATGAGATATAGTTGTTTTGATGCAGAGAGTAGATTTTGAGTAGTTAGATAAAGGGAAGGGAGGACCTAGGAGGATAGATCCTACCTCAAGATTAACACCATGAAAATATGAGCTTTAAAGAGGATCTATTAGGTTTTACCCCAATTTCATCTAGGAGAAAGGATATGTTGGCGCTAAAAATTGCATAGTCAATTTTGAGCACCACTGAAAAATTGAGCCCTATGAATGCCCATAATTGCATGTGTACCCGACTGTACCTATGAGGCCCCTGAGGTGTTTAGTGTTTCTAACACCCTCCATTCAGCCTGTTTATGCGTTCCATGAAGATCAATTGTCATTCCGAGTCATTTGGCAAAGTCCTATTTTGAGCTAGTGTCAAATCTGCAATTTTGCCCAAGTGTCAAACAGTGACAAGAGGCTGTGTTTGCATTTGAATATCTCGCACCCAAAAAGTTTTTGTGACTTTTTGCTTTGAGAGTGTCTAGTGTCCATACCTGAGAGCCTATGTTTTAGATTTCGAGTTGTTTCGAGTCCGTTTGACTAGGTTTTGAATCCCTCAAAGTTGGCCCGTTACTATTTTCATTCATTTGCACTTTGCACACATTTCTGGGAAGCCCTGTTTGACGTGCTATAACTTTGACCCAGTTGACCCAAATGCTAAAATTCTTTTTGTGTTGCATTGTAGACATCAGAGACTTGTTATTTTTCAATTTTCAAGTCTTGATGAATCTGTTTGATCAGTTTTCAAACATGATTCCAAATGCAATTTCTATCTTTTACTAGTGTCAGCATTTGCAAATTTGTTAGTAGCCCTGTTCGGGACGTCATATCTCCTGGTTTGTGATAGGTGAGATTGAATGGATTGTACCCCTGTGTTTTCCTCTAAAAATACTATAAGTGTGTCAATTTTTAAGCCTTGACGAATCCGTCTTCACACTTTTCTAGGGTCATTCCATTCGCAAAAAATGTTGTTTTACTGATGATCACTGTCCTGCTAACCCAGATAGCCTACTTTGCACGCTTGCCAAATGTGTCCTGTGATTCATCATGAGCTAAAATTGTAGAATCATACTCACCTCATGACAATCTACCAGTGGCCCAGTTTTCATTTCCCCATGTGCCCATTTGCCCAGTTTTCCAGGCCAAATCCAAACCCAGTTTAGTGTTTTCTGACATGTTTTTGTGCAGGTGATTCTGAGAAGGCAACTTTGACGGTCAGTATCTTTTGACCTCAAATTTGTCATGAGACGAGAATTGACAGGGTGCAAGAGTGCATAACAAAGATTCAGTGGGTCAGTTTTCAGAGCTCAGTTATCTGTTCAGGTCAATTTTTTAAGGGCAGTCAACAGACCTGTTGGCACCAATTTGATCAGTTGCATAAAACGATAAGATGAGATTTTAATGATCAATTGATGATTGAAATCAATTATAGTGGATATTAAAAGGTTAGTGGATCAATTTAAGAATTTAGTTGTTCAGAAATGAAAAAAAATTTAGTCGGACCCACTTTGGGCCCGAATGATTCCATCAGGTGAATTCGAGTTTTGTAGAATCTTGAAGGTACCTTGATGATGTAAAGATGGGGAACTAAGTGAAAAGAGCATCAAAATAAAGGAGAATGAAAAATATGAGAATATGAGGAAGTATAGTTTCAAGGGATCCCCAGTGCCAAGCAAAGTAGAGATCAAGGCAGTTAATAAGGAAGACACAGCAGATGTAAATGGGCAAAGAATCCAGTCTCAAACTATGCATTGCCATGCATTATAAAGAACAATCACACCTCTGCCATGGCAGGTCACATTAAAGGCAAAGCTAGGCATATTCAAAGAGAAACTCAATCTGAAGTTGAGCCTGATGCAAAGCTATATGACAAAGCTGGAATGGTGTAAAATGCATTGCAAGGACAACAAAATTGGCTATTATGACACTTTCAAACAACATGATGCAATGCGATGACATTGTTGATCAGGAAGAGAAGCATGTGTTGCCTAGTGACTTTCGAACCAAGAATAAATGGATCAATGCTGGCACTGCATATAGAAAACTTGTAGAACCCTTGGATATTGCACACCACTACCATACGGATAAGGAAAACAACTGTTACCTTTCAGATGGGGTTCGGCCTCATCGTCACATAGTTCTTGAGAAACGTAGAAAGATCCAAAAAAAAAAGGAGCCGCAGTCAACGAAAGAGGCTCAGCCTCATGAGGTAGTAGACCACATTTTTTTAAATAGAGATGAGCAAGGTGCAGCCAGTCAAAGAGGAGCTTCAAGTAGCAGACACGGCAATCAAAGATGCCCACACATTAAAAAAAAAAAAAAGGCAAGCCGTAGCTTCCAAGGTGTGAAGTAGCTCCACGTAGAGAAAAGAGACTCCTCACACTATGCTAAAGAACCACACAGTCAAAGGGAAAACAAAATCCACAGCCAGGTCACAGCCATCCACTGCAAAGAACAACACCAGAGCATAAGTAATTAAAAGGAACAGATGCAAAGGACGTTCCCACTAGTCGAAGGGAGATTAACGCATGAAAAAACAAGAAGATCATAAGATCTAAAGCTGTGACAGGAGCACACTGCATTTCTAAGAGGGAAGACATCACAGGCAGCAGACATAAAGAAGCAGAGACTCCCACATTTGGAATGAGCAGCTTGCATGATAAAAAGGAGTAAATGTTTGAAAACAGCAGCCCAAGATGCAGCACAAATAGAGTAGACCCATGAGCTTTAAGATGAACAGGCAACATTTGAAGATTGCTTCACGTAGGGGCAGAGCCGTCAAAAGACAAAGAAAAGGTTTCATTTCCAAAGTGAAGGAGATCACGCTAAAGAGAAGAAACATTGCCAAGCACACAACAAACAAAAGAACCCGCAGATTTAACGCAAGAAGAAGATGCAGAACAGAGAACATGCATTTAAAGGAATTCATTTTGCAAAGAAAAACTAAGCCATTGGTAGATAAAAAGAAGTCGTAGCTAAAGACTAGAGAGTCATCCACGCGAAATGGAAGCAAGAGCAGATATGAAAAATGTGTATCCCACATTAGTAAGTGGCGAAGCAATTTTATAGTTTAAATACTAAAGCACTCATTATACAATGTGAATTAAAGTGGAAGGCTTTTGGAAGCCAAGGTGTATGTTGTGGTCTCCATAGATGACATCAGCATGACAGAGGAAAGAGAAAACTTTAAACGAAAGTACAAAGAAGCTGACATGGCGCATAGATGACATCAGCATGACAGAGGAAAGAGAAAACTTTAAACGAAAGTGCAAAGAAGCTGACATGGCTGTCAGCTTCTTTGAATGAAGATGCATCTGGATATCGACACGTGGCTCAGATCGACGAATGGCACTTCCCCGCAATATGAAGTTGTGCGGAGTTTAAATAATGCGAGGAAGTGCATTTTTGACATGTGGCAAGGTGGGTCCCGACTAGTGGTGAGGTGGCGCAGATGAGCAGATCAAGATGGAGGCACAAGATTTTGCCACGTGGCAAGATCTGACAGTTTGCGCATCCCTGCTAGACAAAAGTGCAAGGTCGTTACATAGTGCAAGAATGCGAGATCGTGCCACGTGGTAGCAGGTCTTGGCCTATGATGATGTGGCAGTACAATGAGCAGCCAATCAGAGGTCGCCACATGGTGTCCGGTCAACAGAAGGTTGACCTTAGAATTGAAGGGTTGGAAAAAAAAATTAATTTCATTTTTAAATTGTTTTCAAGTCTGCACGTTCAATTTCTCTTTAAATCAAAAGAGGTCATTTAATATAAAGTTTGAACTTTAGATTTTTTTTAAATTTTTCAAAAAAATTAAAAAATCAAATGTGCAGACTATGGTTTTCTAGCAGAGGAGTCGTTTTCAAAATGACTTTCAATGGGTTTCTGAGATACAAAATAGGCAATGTTATATATTGCCGGAATCGGGAGAAGACGAACTATCCGATTTTGGAGTCAGTTTTTGCATAGGTAGTAGTTGGTTCAAGCTACAGGAGGTTTTCTTTCAGGTTCCTAGATTGCAACTGAATTCAGGTGTCAATATTCAAAATTATTTTCTAGCATGGAAATGACCTAAATACGGTTAAAAGGCAATGAAAATGAGGTTTGAGGCGATTTTAACTATTTTCAAATCAGTTGAATCACAATTTCACCAGAATTGCATAAGGTTTCAGATATTTTAGATGCAAAAGGATTTCATCATTAGGCAGAGATATTTCAAAGCAGTTGCAATGTAATGATGAAACAAAAAATCAAATCAGATGGAAGAGAGAGGTTAGAGAGAGTCTTTCAATTCCAATAGATGAAATTCTAAGGGGACACATGTCGATTGTAGGTTCAATCCGAGAATTCATCTTCATCCTATATTATTCTTTCTTTCTTCTAGTTTTTGGGTCCTAGTTTTTGTGACTAAGAAACCAGTAGGTTCCAGTAGTGGGTTCCAATTTTTGGTTCCAATTTTTGTTACTGTGAGACCATTGTCGGTAAGAAAGTTGCAGTCATTCTGTGAGACCATTTCTTTGGATCCAGAACTATGATTCCACCTTCATTCTTCAGCAATTTTTCTCTCATGTGAACAGCAATTAAGAAGTATAGTACAGATAGTTCTGATATGTTTGGTATTTTCATGTTTTCATTTCATGTATCTGAATGTATATTTTCAAAGAAAATGAATACATATGAGCAGCATTTTATTAGTTTCATTCTGGTTCTCGTCTCCTGTCTCAGTAATCTGTAGTCTTATGTGGTCTTGGAACAAAGAGTTGAGATCCATTTGCTTCCCTTT